>VNJV01010955.1:0-38185 GCA_008042635.1 Drosophila nikananu
ATTTTCTGGGCTTTTCTCTTGGAATATTCTCTCAGGTTCTATGTTTCTTATAAATTGCAATGGCATTTTTGAATTTGCCACCCGAAAAATGTAAAGTCTTACAAATTTGTAGAATCCCTTGGGTTTTTTCGTAATATTCCCATATAAGCTTTCTTTCGGCCGTATTTGTTTTTTTATTTTTAGCCATAGCGGTCAAATTGTTTTGAGAAATGTATTTAGTATTCAATATTTTAGTTTAGAAAATAAATATCCCAACTTTCCCGGAAAAAACACAAGTTTGACGATTTTAGCTCAAGGTGGCTTAAGTATGTGAGCAGGATATTTTGGAGATGGTTTAAGATTTTTTAAGTTTTTCGTTGAAGAAATATTTTTATAACTTGGTTACTCTTCTATTTGAATACTGATATATAGAGCTACTGTGAGACAAAAAATTGGAGCTGTGAAATAAAAACTTTTCTTAATTTTCACTGAAATGCTTGGTTGAAGTCTTGTGGCTTAAGTATATGAGCACCACTGTATTTAATAATTCACTTTTGGTACAGATACAAATTCTTTGCAATTTTTAAATTTAAAGTTAAGTATTTAATAGATATGAAATGTCTGCCGCATTTGTACTGTCTACTTCATCGTCTACCACGTAGTTAGTGATCGTTCTCTGGCCTCCTTTTCACTTGCTAATTGCTCAGTACACTCACACACCTTCTCATTTACACACTTACACCACGGCTAGCTCGAAAGTCAAAGCCCGAAATAAAAGAGATTTCTGGCCGTGGCGCTTTCTATGCGAAAAGTTCACTGAACTTGCCCTCCAAAACCAAAAGCCAAATAAAACACAATAATAACAACAAAATCACACTAAAAAAAAGGTGGCGAAGCGAAATTGATAATAAGACGAAGCCGGCTAGAGCGAGAGGACTAGAGCGTGGGAGCAAGAGAGGGAGAGAGAGAGAAAGAAAGAGAAAGAGAAGTGGTAGAGCGAGGGAGGTGGAACTCATTGCTCAGCGGCGCGCATCAATTTCGAGTTCAATGTCAAACCACAAAAACGACAGCGCTGCCGCCTCTGCCTCTGTCGCTGCCGCTGCCAACGTCGACGCAGTTGCCAAAGATACAGATGTGGTGGGAAAAGAGTAAGATTGGGGGTGGCGGCACGTCAAGGATTAGCGGTAAATTCGCCCTTTAGTGCACACGCATCCCAGAATAAAATACACTGGGAACCTTGTCTACCTACACTTAAATTAAAATAAAGAGGGTTTTTTACCTTTTTTAAATACAAAATTTCTTGCAATAATTCGCCATTATTTCTGCGTACAATTCAAATAAATTATTTCCATTGTTCAACTTTATAAGTTGAGTTTTTTTAAGAAAAATCTTAATAAATGCACTTTGAGTTAAAAAGGTCTACCCCTTTTTTCACACAGTGTGAAACGTTGCGTTTGTGGAACGTGAAAGGTGTCGTGTTGTGGATTGTGTCTCGCAGATTGTGGACTGTGGGCAGCGACAGCGGCAGCGTTGGTGACTGCGGCGTCGACGTTAACATTGCCCGGAGGGCGTTAAACTTCACGGTCACGGCTTTTCCTTCTTATTCTCTGCCTCCCCCTTTGCCACCTTCTTTGCCACTCCCCACACTCTTTCTCCCGGCGCTTTCTCTCGCTCTCCTTCGTTCTGCATGTGATTGATGGCAACGTGACGCATTGCTGACCACTACGCACTCTTTATCTCTCACTATCTCTCTCTCTCTCTCTCTCTCTCTCTCTGTCTAATAGATTCGCTCTTTCTCTCCCTCTGCTATCTCCCTCTCTCACATTGCGTAGGGAAGAAGAAGGCGAATGACCGATAAAAGCCAACCACGCGCCGTACTGATAAGCCAGGCAGCAGCAAAAACAAAAGAACATAGCGAGTCGAAGGAACAGGAGGAGGAGGAGGAGCAGGAGGTGGAGAAGGAGAAATTAAAGACTGAAGTGAAGAATCGAAAAAAAGGCCTAGAAGAATTAGGTACCGATTTACTGTTACCAAGTGTCGAAAGTTGTAGATTAGAAAGAAACACATTTTAAAGATTTCACAGTAACTGAAGTGTAACTAGTCGGCTATACTCACATTTTTAAAATTAATTATCAATTTTAATCAAATTATTAAGATTGCTACATATTTAAAAACTTAACTAGTACAAATTGCAAATGTCCTAATAAACTGTGTATAAATCCCAGGGTCCGGGTGTCTGGAATTATTTTGGACGGCCGGCATATTGCAGATTGCAGTGGTCGGGGACCAGAAAAGGGCGGTGAAAAGCGGAAAAACGGAGCAGACCGTCGAACATTCAACCCTAACCTCAGACAATGTTGAACTATGCACCAACGAACACACACACACACTCGCACAAAAACGCGCAAACACAGACGGGTTGCATCGACGGCAGCCCTACATTTTGCTTCCCTTAAAAAAAAGGCAGCGCAAAAAAAAAACAGCAAAAACAACACCAAGGGAAGTTGCCGAGTTGTTCAAGGAAGAGGACGAAGGAAAGAGAGAGAGAGGGGAAGAGAGAGAGGGACATCGGGAAAGGCCAACGACCAGCACACATTTCAAGCCGCAAGAATGGAGCAGGAGAAGAATAGGGAAAAGGACCGACACGGAGGCAGCAAGAGCGATAGGGAAGGGGGCGTGCGACCCTCGTCAACAGACAAGGGCCAGCCGTAATGGGAGCAAGCGAGAGGGAGACAGCGTGCTAGCGAGTTCAACAACCTTTGGTGACCCTGAGAAGCGAGGTCAGCAACCCCTACGCCGTAATTGCATGTGTGTGTGTGTGTCTGAGTTTTAATGCGCTCTCTTTCTCTCTCTCTCTCTATCTCAACTTCTTTCTCTTTGACAAACACACGGAAGGAAAGGGAACTGATTAGGGTGGTCCTCTATAAGTATTAGAATTTGTCATATTTTAAAATTATTTATTATAAATAATACCATTTAATTGGTTGTGGAATATTCTTTATTTAGAAATACCCTTTACTACTTCTATTATAGTTATAAAATGACAAGTAAAGTGCTTGGAAAATGTTCAGAACTGTTTTTGCAAATATTCGTGGGCGAAAAGAAAAGAAAAGTGCCATTCTTTTTGAAATGCATTTTAAAACTTCCTTGCAGATGAGGTCCACCCTGATAAACATTAGCCAGAGCACAGAGAGCGAGAGGGCTATAGGGAAGCAATGGCAGCGAGAGCGTCAGAGCGAGAGGGATGAACCGATGGAAGCCTGGGGTAGGCAAACTTTGGATTTGGATGCGTTTGTTTTTGCCGGTCGTTGCCCGAGAACGCCGACCGCTGCGTCGACTGCGACGCCGGCTGCGACGTCAGCGCCCCAACTTTGGGGTCGTTGGTGTCGTTATCCTATATACCGAGAAAAATCTATTTTTATTTGCATGCCTTTGCCCGGTCGGCCGCCTTTGGCTTTGCCGCCTGCCTTCCTTGGTGTGTTTTGGTGTTTTGGCGCTGCGTTGCGATTTGGTGGGGAGAGGGGGGTGGAGGTTTCGGGGTTCGCCTTCAGGATATTCTACATGTCGGTTCAAGCAGAAATGTACGTGCCTTTGGGCCAGCTGGTTGTTGTTGTTATTATTATTCATGTTAGTGCTGGTGCACCCACATTTAGGGGATGGAGTTGGAGTTCGATTAAGTGGGCTTCCTTCGGAAGGCACCAAATTAGCTCATAGCAAAAAATATATAGAATTAAGACGGGAAGTTCATAATGCTTATAATTTTTTTTGTGGCATTAACGATTTAAATATTTTTCTTTTTCTTCGTATAATTTTGTTCCCTAATCACAATTTTAAAAGGAATTTGTTTAGTTTATAAATTAAAATTATTTCCTTAACTAACTTTTATAAATGTTGTAAAGTTTTAAAGCCTTTAATGAAATTTGTTAAGCAAATACGCTTTTGCTGTAACTTCGGAAATTTAATAGTTTTTCCAATGAATCTGCAGACTTGGATTGTTTTTAGCTGGAAGTCTTGCTGCCGGTTTCCATTTAATTTTTTTTTTTTAGCTGTCTGCGATCGCCAGACTATGCAGTTAATTTTGTTTTTTTTTTTTCTCCTTCTATGTATGTTGCCTCTTCTTTTGCTCTCCCTCTGCAGCATGTTACATATTCTTCCGCATTTTTGCTCTTGCCACCGAGAGAGAGAGGGAGAGAGATAGGGATAGGGAGGAATAGAGCGAGAAAGCATTGACCCGTGCTTGTGGGGGAATCATAAAACTGGGTGGAGCAGGAGCCTCCCCTGTGTCATCAGGTGCGAGTGATTTGATTTGATTTGAGGTGCTGACAGGTCAGCATTAGTAAATCATTGTTTATTTAAATTTAATCAAAAAATAAACTAAGCAACCGAGGCTTAATAAGGTTCATGATCCTGGAAAGCCTTCCAAATTAAATCATTTTACAGGAAATTAATTAAATTTTAAAGAAACTTTATACTGATAACAAAAAAAAATAATAATGAAAACCATAATATTGAGATTTAAATATAAAAATATAATATTACACTTATTAATATGAACTTGATATAAATTCTTAATTTCATAATACAAATCCCAATAAATATGAACTTTAAAACGTATTGATTGATTAATATTTTACAAATTAAAGTCAACTTTTTAAACTAATTAATATTGCAAAAAAAAAAAAACCAAATCAAACAAAAAATATAATATATTCATAAAATAATATAAAAAATATATATGTATGTATATAGAGATTTAATTAGCTTACATTCTCAGGAATTGCATTAAAAATATCCAAAATCACAAATTAATTATTTAAATCGATAGGTGGAACAATGCCTGTGCCCAGCGCTAATTGGGATGCTTAAGTGGGCGTTGCATTTGCAACAACAACAAATGAGTGACATTCCTCAACTAGCGAAAACCAAATGCAAAACTAACATTAACAAAAACAACAACAACAAGAAAAACAATAACAAACCAGCAAAACAATCAAAACCAAGTGCAAGAAGCAGCAGCCAAAGAAGGGGGAAGGTGAATAGGAAGAAGATGAAGAGCAAATGCATGTGTGTCCATGAAACGTACTTTGTTGACCTTTCGCTGCTTGCTGCGCTGCGAACTGCGCTGCCGCTTCTTCCTCTTCTTTCACTGCTTGCTTCTTCTTCTACGCTGCTGTTGCACATTCGTTCGCCGGGGTTAATGAAACCGATTGACACACAAAAGTGCAGGCTCAACCAAAAGAGAGGCGAGCAAACGAACCCTCGAAAGAGCGGAGAGAAACGGGCCCCCAAACGAAAGAGAGTTGTCCCCCAAAGAGAGCATACCATTCCTCTATCTCTCTCTTCTACTGTCTTTCGCTGAACATACCAAATAACAGAGTTTTGGCGATTCTCTTTAAACTAATTAGAATTTATTTTTATAAGTTTTTATAAGTTGCAAAAAAAATGTATTTCCCAATTTTTTTTTATGTCATTTAAAATTTAAAAAATTAACAGAAAAGGTAGTTCTTACTTCGATTAAATCGATAGCTTAGCAGCCGGCAACACAATCCTTGGTTTGAAACTCTGTTAAAGCGTTAACATTTTGTTAACAGAGTCAAAGTCTTTTGTGCCCGCCGCTATCACACATAGATGGCGCTGAGGGTTAGTGGTGCTGGCATCGGCTAAAGCGGGCAGTCTGTTATATTTTAAATAATTGCAGAAAAATGGGAAAAGAAAATGTTATAAGCCCCTAACTTAATGAACAAAAATTTAAAAAAAAATAGAAAATATTTTTTAAATACTTAATCTGCATTGCATTTTGTATGGAATTGTGTTAAATTTTTGTAATCAATTTGCAATTTGAAAAGCTGTTTGCAAAACTGGCCACTAGAGGTCAGCACTGCATGTATGTAGAAAGAGAAACGCGGTGTATTTCACAAATTTAAATTTTAACTGATTGTTGATTTGAATTTTATTATTTAATTTGAAAAATCACAAACCCTTTCCTTTTATTTCTGTTTTTCAACTTGCAGCCTCCAACTATTTGTGCATTTAAACCCTCCACAACGGGTAAATAAACATATTGACGGCTTTGATATAAACTTTATTGATCGAACCGATCCAAGTCCAACCACAGGCCAAAACACTAAAGTTCGAACTAAAGACAGATTCAAGACTAGCGGCAACAACAACAGCAGCAGCAGCAGCGGGAGAAACAAAGGGTAAGTTTTGGGGTAAAGAATTAATTAATTAATTTCTGGTGTATATTTAAATTTATTCCAAAAAAAAAACCCAAACTCAAAATTGTATGTTATTGTTACAAAATAATGTGGAACATTGGAGGAATAGTGTGTGAAATTTTTTGGAATTATGTTGGAAATTGGTGTTTTAAAGTTGAGTGTTGGAATAAATTGTGAAGTGGTTTTGGAATGGAGAATGAATATTAAATCGAAATAAAATTCCGAGTGTTAGAATGTTCTGTTGTTTGTGTATCACAAGAAGTGGAGATCCATCGATGCTTTTGCTTTGGTTACAAAAACTAGAACCAAACATCGATGTCTCCACTTTGGGACTTCAGACTTGCTCCTATTTTGAGCAAGTTATAGTGTTTGGCGCCTTAGTTCCTGTCCCTCAAGTCCCCATCAAAGTTATTCTGCATCATCAGAAGGCACCACAGGGCTGTGCAGATAACGGCGCCGCATAGATAGCAACTGAAGCGGTGCGGTGGACGTCCCGTGATCCATGTCTCGATGTGCGTCTCCAGGAACATAATCAGTATAACAACGGATAGGATGGCGAAGGCGATGTCGCTCCAACAAATGCGAGACGATCTCTGTGGGTTGTTGTCCTGCTGCTGCTGAATCCGACGCGCAGGCGTGGAGGTGGTGGTGGTGGTGTTGAGTGTAAAATCCGAGACCAAATTAATGGCGCGACAAGGTGGTGGTCGATGACGACGACGACTCTGAAGGTCTTCCATGTCCTCGGATGGTGTGCCGCTGCGCCGGATCTTCAGCAGTCGCTGTTGCACAAGCATCCGAAGGCGGCGGCGGCGCTCACGGAAAACCTGGTTGGTGCGACGACGGCGGCCAGGATCGGGGAAGCAACCAGCGGGCATAATTAGCTCGTCATCGCTGCTAGTGCAGCACTCCAGGCGACGATTGTTGTTGTTTTCCATCTTGCAAGGATTATTAGCTTGCCAAAGGGAAAGAGCGGGAGAAACTAAGGCAAAACAAATCGCATTAGTTCCCTTGAGAAAATTATGAAATGAAAAATCAAACACACAGAACAGAACACACCGACCCACCTTGCCCGAACGAGAAGAAAATTGTAAAGAATAAATGTTCTTGCCTCAAAATGACAAGACAGAAATTTTCAAAGATTGGATGCTTTGAAATTACAAATTATCGATAGTTTTAGCATGGTTACTGCTTTTTTTTTTAAGGTTTAAAGGCAACTCTATGCTTAACATTTATTAACAAGTTTTAAAGGGTTCAATGAGTAGGATTTTAATCTGTTGAATTTGTGCTTATTTTTTTTAAGGTTTAAAGGCAACTCTATGCTTAACATTTATTAACAAGTTTTAAAGGGTTCAATGAGTAGGATTTTAATCTGTTGAATTTGTGCTTATTTTTTTTAAGGTTTAAAGGCAACTCTATGCTTAACATTTATTAACAAGTTTTAAAGGGTTCAATGAGTAGGATTTTAATCTGTTGAATTTGTGCTTATTTTTTTTAAGGTTTAAAGGCAACTCTATGCTTAACATTTATTAACAAGTTTTAAAGGGTTCAATGAGTAGGATTTTAATCTGTTGAATTTGTGCTTATTTTTTTTAAGGTTTAAAGGCAACTCTATGCTTAACATTTATTAACAAGTTTTAAAGGGTTCAATGAGTAGGATTTTAATCTGTTGAATTTGTGCTTTTTTTTTTAAGGTTTAAAGGCAACTCTATGCTTAACATTTATTAACAAGTTTTAAAGGGTTCAATGAGTAGGATTTTAATCTGTTGAATTTGTGCTTTTTTTTTTAAGGTTTAAAGGCAACTCTATGCTTAACATTTATTAACAAGTTTTAAAGGGTTCAATGAGTAGGATTTTAATCTGTTGAATTTGTGACAAAGCCTTTTTCTAGCAGAAATTAAATTAAATTATTATTATTATTAAATTATTAAAAATAAGCTTTATTCATACTTCTTACAGCTAAATACCGATACCAATAGTTTAACCAAGCAGGCTTTTCTTTTATTTCACTTTTAAATCATACTTCAGAGGAGTTAAGTAGGAAATTAGTAAAAAATTATAGCTTTAGTTTTAGTTTAGGTCTTTGAAAATAAAGTTTAAAGTCTTAAAATGCTAAAGAAAATTAAAGAATTGTTGAAAATAAATAGCAATATAGCCAAGTTAGCGATATGCCTTAGGACATACGATACTTAACTTTCCCAAATGCCTAAATATTATCTCATCTCTAAAGTAGAAAATTTGCATTGATTTTATAAATGATTACCTTATTTCTTAATTTAATGCTACCACTTGATGGCCTAAATAATACAAAACCTAAGAAAAAGAAGCCAAAACTTAATGGCAGACACCAGAGAGAGGGGGTGCATTTTTTGCGAACCATGTAGCCTCATAAATATGCAATGCCAGGAGGCGGAGACTGGGAATGGGAATAGTTGTGGATTGGAGCCGTTGGCACCACTGAACGAAGAGGGCAGGCGTCAGGTTGTGAGTGGTTGTGGGTTGGTTGCTTGGTTGGCATGGAGCACACTCCAAAGTCCGTGACTTCGCCTGGCTACGTCATTTCGCATTCTGGCTGCCTGCATTCTGCGCCGTCAATCTCCACCCTCCACCCTCAGCAACCCTTCTCTGCTCTGCTCCCTTTGTGTAAGGCCACCTCATACCAACCATCGAACACTGAACACGACCCACTATAACCACCCACCAGCGCCCATTTTGGGGCTGCTGTCCTTCAGTCTGCGAGTGCAACGAACGCTGCCCTTTAACCTACATAAAACCCACACAAACGCATATGCACACAGACTTGCATATGGAAGTACGTACCTGAGGGGTTTCCGCTTGGCTTTGGTGGATGAAAAGCGAGCTGGAAACTGGGAGCTCAGCTAGATTGTTCCACTGCCTGGTGCCTTGATATTAACAATGATGCTCCTTTTTTTCTGACTGACAAATGAATACGAATTTCGGCCACTGAACTGACACTGATGGCTAGCCCAGGGCCAACTTGATGGGGAAGTTAGCCAAATTTGAAACTAAATAAAGCTGCCAACTTGTGATTAGAATTCAATTGTATTTATTAATAATCGACAGGAGAATTTACAACGGAAGAATATAATGTAAAAATATATGATAACTAAGCTATAAATACATTAATTTGAATTCGGAAAACAGTTCTGAGTTAGTTTTTGTAAGGCAAATAAAACTGCATACTGAATTCCAAATTATATTAAAATTCATCTTTTTTCCATTTTTTTTTTATCATGCAAAATTTTTTTTTTTAATTTCAAAATTTTTTTTCTAACAAACATGGCTAGATCGATTCTGATTTTGATGCTGATCAAGAATATATATGAATTATAGGGTCGGAAATGACTTCTTCACTGAGTTCTGTGCTTCTGACTGAAATTAAAATACCCCGAAAAGAGTATTAAAATTTAAATATTTATCCCTCATTTTATAAGATAATTTTTGGGCGAATAAATCTTAAAATTATAATAACTAGGCTAAAAATAAAGTCATTTGCAATCGGAAAACTGTTTTGAGTTAGTTTTTATACGGCTAATAAATCTGCATACTAAGTTCCAATTTATTTTAAAATTAATTTTTTTTCAATTTTTTTTTTATAATTTTAAGAATTTAACCCCAAAAATATTTGGAAAAATTTTCAAAATTTTTTTTCTACCAAACATGGCTAGATCGATTCGGCTTTTGATGCTGATCAAGAATATATATAATTTAGAGGGTCGGAAATGACTCCTTCACTGAGTTCTGTGCTTCTGACTGAAATTAAAATACCCCGAAAGGAGTATTAAAATTCAAATATTTATTCATCATTATTTTTTGGAAATTTAAATCTTAAAAATATAATAACTACGCCAGAAATGCATTAATTTGATTTTGAAAACTGAGTAAGTTTTTATAAAAGTAATAAAACTGCATACTGAATTCCACTTTATTTTAAAATTAATTAAAAAAATTTTTTTTTTTTTACAATTTTAACAATTTAACCCAAAAAAAATTTCGAAAAAATGTACAAATTTTTTTTCTACCAAACATGGCTAGATCGATCCGGCTTTTGATGCTGATCAAGAATATATATGATTTATAGGGTGGGAAATGACTCCTTCCCTGCGTTGCACACTTCTGACTAAAATTATAACAACAATTTAAAACAACATTTAATGAATTAGAATATTTAATATTTACGGAATATTATACATGCATACAAACATAATTATTACTTTATTTTTGGCGGCCCTCAATGCATTCCCAATTGGGAAAGTTCCCTGAGTTTCCCTTGGAAAAATTCAACTGTATTCGCATTAATTCGTACACAGACACACATACAACTGCATGCGCCTATTACGCCATCGATATCAGCAGCAGTAACAACAACAACAATAACAGTAAAAGTGCAATAATAATAGCAACAATAACAACAAAAACTGCAACAGCAGCGACGACGACGGCGGCGACTGAAATATCTTCATGTTCATCGTCGCGTCGCCATATCGAATAATGGGAGGAGGAGGAGGAGGAGGAGGAGGAGGTGGTGTTGGTTTGGGTGTTTTTTTGCCTTTCGGCTTCTATTTACATTTCGATGCTGCCAACTGCAGCGACGCCAGCTGCGACGCCGATGCCGACGGCGACGCCGGGGCAGCGCAGCAGACGCGCGCAGACGAAAGCGAAAGGCCATTGTCCGGAATTTTGTTGACCTACTAAAGGCAGAATGTAAAGCTACACTGTCATTGCCGTTTGCCGTTTGCCGAAGCCAGGCGCACACGACAAGAGAGACATATTGTGTTTATGCGTGGCTGCCTTCATGTTATTCATTATATGAATTTGTAAGCTTCTGTCTTATTTGTGTACCAGTAAACAGTTGACTACACTCACAGCACAGGTTGTGGGATTTATATTAATATAATACCATTAATTCCTGTGTGGTTGCATGAATAGTTGCTATTTTGATGTCGTGTATTAAGAAATTCATGCATTCCATGGCATAAACCTAGGAACAGCGAGCTCGAGCGATGAGAGAGCCAAGTGGCGAAGCTTTCACACAGCGCGATGAGCGGCCAAAAGCTCTCAGCTGTTCTGTTCGAAAGTTCAGTGGGGTTTTTTTGGGCAAGAAAATAAAACTCAGTGAATACTCGAGAAGAACCACATTTATGTGAAGGCGTTGTAAATGGTTCTTAAATAATTAAACATTTCTAGGGATTTAATTACAATAACTTATTTATTCTTTAATAGGTTTTTTAATTGTTAATTAATAACCTAAAGTCTGACTTCCCGGAAAACATATTGACTTGTGGTATTGTGTGGGTTCGCCGTATTGAGCTTGCACTGTACACCAAATAGATCTAATGCCAGAGCTAAAATAGTCTGAGAGAGAGAGAGAGATTGAGAGCGAGGAACTGTGAGTAATGGGTGGTGGGGGGGCTATCGGCAAGGCAGGAGCCGTAGAGCGAGCTGACTGCGCAACTTAAAGTCATTCACCTTTTGCTTACTGCTGCTCGCCTCTCTTCCGCGCTCTCTCTCAAACGTTCTGCTCTGTGGCTCATTATTTTACTAAGCTCAGCCTAAAGTCTGCTCATTTCCTCTCCCTCTTTCTATTTTCCTACTAATCTCGCTGCGCCGCCGACTTAACGCCTACACATAAATGAAAAAAAAAAAACCAAAAACAAAAACGTAGCAACAATAGAAAACGAAGCGTAGCCGTCAAACTTTTTTGATGAGCAATAAAATGTATTGATGTGTGTGCTTTATGGTGTGCGTTTGAGTTTTTTGTTTTTGTTTTTACTTTCTCTTGGCAAATAGAAAATGAATTACATGAAAGGCAATTAGAAGAGCCGACAGCTGCGCTGCTAACTTTATTTCCTACATCAACGGCATGTGTGTTGGGACTTTTTATATGGCAAAGTTTTAAAAGGGATTTTAATAGGGTTTGGGATAATTTTCAAATTTTATTACTCATACGCAGTGTTTCCCAATATTTTGGGACAGAGAATATTAAGAAACTATTACTTTTTGGTTTTCTTTATTGTTCCTATTAATGAGGGAAAACTGATTTTGTTGGATAGTTTCCAAAATTGAAATATATAAAAATATTACTCATACGCAGTGTTGCCTGATTTGATAAATAGTAAACATTTTTAGTGTCCCATACGTTTTCATGGAAAAATGCATCCTGCATTTATTTAAACAATTTTCCCCCGATTTTTAAGGCTCACATTATGTTTTATATTCCTTTTTTTTTTTTTGGTTTTCAAATGTTTTTTCACTTTTTGGCATTGTTGTTGTTGTGGTGCATGTTGTGCATTCAAAACGATTCGCTTTTGCATATTCATAGTTGCGTGTGAATGATTCATGAGTTGCATTTAGGCAAACAAACTGTCGTTCTCTCTCGCTCCCCCTGTCTTTCGCTCTCTCCCTTGCTTTGCCCCTCTGCTCGTTCCCTCTCTTTCGCGCCATGCTCTGTTGCACAGAAAGTTCAATATTCAACACCTCCCCCCCAGCACCACCAGCGTCATATTTGAGGTAACTTTGGCGAGCTTTAACCCAGTTTAAGGTCATTTCGAGTCAAAGACAAGCATTGGCGCCAGAAAGAGACCAGCGAGAGAGAGCGGGGAATAGAAAGAGAGAGAGAGAGAGGGGTGGAGAGAGAGAGAGGGGGGAGAGAGAGAGAGGGGGGAGAGAGAGAGAGAGAGACGGGGAGAGGTTCATTGCAGTTCGTTTTGTTGGCGGTTCTGCGGGGACTTGGGGCTGCAATCCCTGGTCATCCTTTGGCATTTGTCAAGGACTTTGGGAGTATAACACAATTACAGTTACAGAGCACGGCATCGAATGTGCAGAAAAAAAAAAGCGAACAAGCAGACTGCCCCCCTCCTTTCTTGTTTCCCTCCCCGCTCTATTCCCTTTCATGCTGCAATTCCAAATGTCCTTCTTCCTTCAAATGAAATAAGGAAGTGCTGTCGGTTTTGGCCTCGAAACTAACAAGTCCACACCCTGTTTTTAATTCTGCAAATATTATATAGATTATGTAAATAATAAGTTCTAACCACGTTTTATAAACAGTACAAAAAGGCTATAATTTCCAAATCCTTCTAGCTTCGGTAAAGGATCTGTAAAATCTAATAAATAAGAAACCGTATAAATCAGTTTTGATATCAAATCAAAATAAAAATCATTAGTTTTTGCATAAATTACCTAATAATCTATTAAATGGATTAAATTAATTGTATATTTATTTATAGAATATATAAGCTAATTTATGCTAGATTATCTTCTCTTAATTTTTTTTACTCTTAATTCGCCTAAATCCAAAATTCCGCAAAGTGCCAATTTCCGATTTACCAACATTCTTATGTACATATGTGTGTTTTGTTTGTACATATGTCTGTCTGTCCGTGTGTGTGTATTTGTTTAAAAATAAGGTCACAGCAGTCTTGACATTGCAGAAACCAACCCACTGATGACGAAGACATCTGGTTGAAAGAAACCCACCATTCTCCACCACCCACCCATACCTCAATACCCCATATAAACCTAATATTCATACAAATATACACATATATATGTACATATATATATGTACATATGTATACCCCAAAAACCGCTTTTATCAGTTGACGTTGTCAACGAAATGTTGAAGATTTTTATTTCTTTTATTCTTTTTCGCTGCCAATAGCGTGATAATGAAATTGAAAATTTCATTGCTAATTGCGTTTAATATTTATAATTGACCCAAATACAGTTTTGCGATTGGCATTGCCAAAAAAAAAAAAAAAAAAACAATAAAAACGAAACAACAAAATAAAACAATAACAAAAGAAGAAAGCAGTGGCGAAACATGCAAAGCGAGTTTTGGGAGAAGAGAGAGAGAGGGAGAGGGACAGAGAGGTCGTGCAAGCACACGACTCCACCCCAAAGAGGGTGGCTTTTGGAAGGTTCTACATACACCAAGGGGAGGTGGGTGGTTAGGTAGTCAAGTCTAGACTGCGCCGGCACTAGGGAGATTCCCACGGAGTCCCTGACGGGTGGGGGGTGGGGGGTGGGGGCGACCCAACAGATTATAGAGCACGGAATTTTTAAACTAATTAATGCTCGGACACGAAAATGAGACATTCTAAGTGATTTATTTTACTTCCACCAGCAATTAAGCACTTAAAGGTTAGGTTTTTTTTTCGCTTGGCATCAAACTGTACTTAAAATCGATATTTTATCAATAGCCTCAACTGGTTTTTAATAATTTTTACATTTGCATTTCAGCAACAAATCCATGAAAGTTTCTTTTTTGATATGTATTCTTAAAAAACAGTTCATATTTTGATTAATTTCCAGAGTTTTATGAAAAAATACCATTATTTTTAATTATTAATACATTAGATAGTATTTATTATGTTATTTAATACTGTCGTATCCATACTAAACCAAAAAGATATTATTTAAATATGTATTCGAAAAATATACGGTGCGTTATCGAAACTATCATAATTTTGTTTTTAATCCATTTTAATCGTATTTTTTCTGGAAAATATCGTTTAAAAAATTTCAATAATGGTTACATTTTCTATAAAAACAGCACAAATTATTCGGAAAATAATCTGTTAATATTTTAATACTTTTAATATTTCTAATACAAAAATTGTCGAGTTATCGAGTTATTGCACATTGTATAACTGGTAAAAATTAATTAAAGAGCTGCAAATTCATGCAATTATCTATTCAAAGTTACTATTTTAATAAAAAAGTTTGAAAAGGACCTTCAAGTGATCGCATTACTCCCTCTGTATCTTACTCTATCCTTCTCTTTCGGCCCACCTAAGATTTTCACAAGTGCAATAAGAAGAAGAACAACAACAATAATAACAGCAGCAAGCTGAAATCGAATCAACGGCAAAAAGTGTTCTAAATATATGAGAAGTACTCACACACACGTACACACACTTGCAGAATGACTCAAATGTTTCACATACGTAACATGAGAGCCCCCTCCTTCTCTTCCGATCCCTCTCTCTCTCTCTACTTCTGTCTCGTTTTAACATTGGTCTGTTTCTTCTTCCGCTAGACATTTACAGTTCTTACATTGCTCCATCTCTCTCTCTCTTTTGCTGAAATATTTAAAATGCAAACTTCTCGCCCCCTTTCCGCACTTTCCCCTCCCTCCCTTTCTCTCACCCAGAAAGAAAATCAAAAACGAATCAACAACAACAAAGTACAACTATAGGCGAAGAGCAGCAGAAGAAGAATAAGCACTACCACACACACACACACACACGCAATAAGTAGGTGAAAGGTCTTCAACCTTTTTGCATGAAAACAAAAATGTTCAAAGGGGGTGCTCTGGGAGCTCTGCCCGAGGGCGGCGGGCGGTGGGCTGCACTTCTAGCTGAAATACAAGGAAAAAAAAAAACCAAAGAAATGAGCTGAAAAAAAAAAACAAAACTGCCAGCAAGGCAATAAAATGTAAAACAAAAGTGAAAGAGAAAGAGTCAAAGAGGGAAACGGAAAAGATACACTGAAAAAAGAAAGTCGGAATAAATAAACAATAAATAAATTCGTAAAAAATTCACTTCAGAAAGTTTCATGGATCATTTAAATTTTTTAGAATACTTTGTGAACTTATTACTATTATTTTTTAGTATTATGGAAAAAATTATTTAAAAAAAAGGTATAATAAGTAAAATAAAATTAATTATTTTGTATTATATTCTAAACTAATTAACTTGAAAAAAAGCTTGAAAAAAATACCGACTTCTTAGGATTTTTCTCAACTTATTTTTTTTGTATTTTAATTTATTACAATTCTAAAAATAATAATAATATGTAGCCTTTTTTTAATTTATTAAAATATGTATATAGCTATTTATATAAAAGTTAATGTATATATTTATATTTTACATGTTTTTATTTTATACTTGATTTAAATTTAATTTTCAAACCCTGATATTTTTGCAATTTTATATTTCGAATTTATTCAAGATTTTTTGTGACAAGAAAAAGAAATCTAAATTATAATATTAAATAATTCAAATTTTTATAAAATCTTGCATATATATTTTTAATAAGTTTTGTCTGTTTTTTTTTTTTTAATTTAAATTGAAATAAATGATGGAAAATAGAAGAAAGCAAGCCCAAGTTATTATAATTTCTATATTTCAGCATTTTAAACAATTGAAACAATTAATAATAATATCTCACTTGGTGTTAGTTAAGAATTAAGTCACCAAGGTAATAAATTTGTATTTGTTTTGATTTTTTTTTTGGGTTGTTCATTGCTATTTATTTTCTGTCGGGAGAAGGACAAAGGGTGGTTTTGCCAGCTGGGTAAGGGCGTATGTGTGTGTGTGCGCGGGGGGAATGAGTGTTGGGCAAGTGACCGACAGACCGACCGAGCCACTGCATTTAACTATTTTTAGCTGTCCTAGTCGAGCACTTCGCACACACTTGCACGCAGCCAAGTGCCAGAGAGATATATGCCCTGGACTTGGATTCCCCGATTCCGATTCCTATAACGATGACGATGATTTCCCCGATGCCGTTGCCGTTGCCGATTCCGACCTATCCCAATGGAGGAGCGACGTGGGGCAGGTTCAGCTCTCGGTTCGGTTCAGCTGAGTTCAGTTCGCCTCGTTTCGGTTCACTTGAGGTTGAAATCGCAAACACACAGATGCGCCCGAAGTTCTCCTTGTTTTGCATTCTTTCCTCTTGTTTTTGTTTTTGCTGTCTCTTTGTGCAGTTCGCAGAGAGGGCGAGAGAGCGTGAGCGTACGAGCTTTTTGCACAAAAAGAGCGGGCGAGAGAATATTTCGTCTCCTAATGCTGTGTGTGTCCCTCACCGCGACCCTCAAAAGCTTCTTCTTTTGGCGCAGACAGACAGAGACATTGATTCGCAAATAATGGGGGAATGAGGGGGTGGGCGGAGGATGGGTGGCTGGGTGGTGTTTGGGGTTGGGGTTTTGGCAGGGGGTTCTGCTTCTGTTTATGCTGACAATGCTGCAGCTGCAGCAGCTTTTCCTGGATTCTGGCAAAGCTGCATCCCAAGGCTGCGGGGACGCTAACGAATCCCTACAGCTGGCTTTTTAATTGCCGCTGCCTTTGTGGTAACAAAAACTACGAACAAATTTATATGGCTTGCAGGATTACTTTTGTAACTAAACAATAAATTAAAAAGGCTTATATTTATATGTTATATATGATATATCATTAATTTTCATAAAAATATTAAAACATATTTTATTACTTCCAATTATTAAATATCATTAAAACTATTCTTTATTTTAAAATTTTTCTTAATATAAAACATTTATTTACAAATTTGTAATAATATAAAACCTTTCTTTTTATTTTTTACTATTACAAAACAATTTTGTAACCTCTCCAACTAACAAAATCTATAATGTTCTTTCTACTACTTTCTAATCTAATCTTTCAGCCCTACCTAACATTAGTTTTTTTTAAATCTATACAAAAATGAGAGTCCGCTACTTTGTAATATTCTATTTGTGTTTTTATCTGATAAATAATATACACCCGTTTTTTTCTCTGCCGTTTTTGTTATCTTAATATAAAGTAAGGACGGTCATTCTATTACTACTATCATTATCTTTTGTATTAATCATTCGTTGTCTCTTCTTTTTCCAGTCATTTCCATTTGAGTGAAACGCCAGACATCAACCTCCCAGCATCCTCATCCTCCGCCGCCTTGGTTAAAGCGGTAAGTGTTCAGGATCCTCAATATCCTTGAAACTATATCCCAAAATAAAATCATAGTGAAACCTAACTGGGACATTGGTATGCCTTGAAGGGTACGGGTGATTATTATTCATTGGAATTCCTATCGCTTGATAGAGTAATCGGTAATCGCTGTATAATTTACATTGCAAAGGTCAGTTATTAGTTCAATTTAGCTGCTTGATAGGCTCAATTACTAGGCAATAATGTCAGTTTTTCTGATTGACAAAGTCGTTTGGTAATCGTAAATCGATAAACTTATTCTAAGACATACATATATATGTAGTCAGGCTAGTCGGTTATCAAAGCGAAGGATGCAGGTCTATTTAAGAGTTCAAGATAAGGGATTCTGCTTTTGTTTCAACTACGTTTTGATATTGTTTCTCATTGAGAGTAAGTACTAAACATAAAAACTGGGAAAATAGCTATCACAGATGGTAATTCTTACAAATATAATAAAAGCTAGTAAGCCATTTCCCCCCTTTTTGCCTCCAAAATCCACTAAATATATATTTTAAATGTAAACCCCCTAATAAACTAATTTTTTATGAATTAAAAACACTTTAATAACTCGAAAAACTACCATAAATCGGACTACCAACATGGCGTATACGTAATAACTCAACATTACGTATACGCCAGGTACACTGAGTACAGTCTCCTGAATACACCTGCGCCATCTTGTAAATCCTGAAATTTGATCAATCGAAATCCCGTTTTGCCGACACCGTCACCGATTGTCCAGTTATCGATAAAGTGCAAGAGCAGCAGCGGGCAGCAGAAATGCCAACCCAAAAAGTTAATGCGAAACGAGAAAAATCCAAAGGCAAAATATAGAAGCAAAGCAGCAACACGACAAAAAAAAAAAGGAAAAAGCGAGAAGAGAAAAAAAAGGAAAACAACAAATGCATGGCTGGCTGTGTGTATGTGTGTGTGTGTGAAACTGTGCCAATGCCCTGACAACGGCACAAGGTGATGATGCAAACTGCAGCCGGCTGCAGTCGCTGTCCGCGCCAGCGTCGCCGTCGACAGCGCAGTCAGTGAGGCAGTGACGCCAATTGGCATGATGAAAGAGCCAGTGGCACAGTAGTTGTCGCTCCAAAAAGGGGGGGAGGCGGCGGGCGGCGTGCGGCAGTTTGCCGACTGCAACGGCGACGTCGACCGAGACGA
The DNA here is from genome assembly GCA_008042635.1 of Drosophila nikananu. NCBI lineage: Eukaryota > Metazoa > Arthropoda > Insecta > Diptera > Drosophilidae > Drosophila > Drosophila nikananu. The sequence goes on from VNJV01010955.1 coordinate 19,091, forward strand.
TGGCGATGCGTTGGTGAACATGCAATGACGCGAATGACACTAACAACTCGACACAGCGGCGGTGGCATTAATAGCAATGCGTTCAAGCTGGTAATTTATTGAAATATCGAATAATTAAAATATCAAATAAAAATATTATCGAATAAAATTAAATATGGATAAATAAATAAAAATAAATATAAAAAGTAATAAATCTCATTTTTAAACCGCATATTTATAAATCTATTTTCAGTTAATAAAAATTACAAATTAAATATATAAAACATCATAAAAAAATATATATATTAAAAAAGTAATATCCAAAAAAGTATGCTGTAAACAAAAATCTGTATTTTATAATTTTGTTAACATAATAATTTTTAATGTTAACAAAATTATAACATTAAGATAAAAATTTTATAAACCAAATAAAATGTCATTAAAATAACATATAGAAAAATTAATATTTTTCAATGTTAACAAAAATATATGAAAATTAAAATGTCCATAATATAAATTATAGAAAAATATAGTTGGAAAAATGCAATCATAAAAATTTAAATACAAATACCAAAAATTATTATATATTTTACTTTAATTTCGGCAATATTCATAATATTGTAATGCAATATGCAATAAGCTCCGTAGTTTTTTGGATAAATAATTTCGATTTTCGATTTATATCCCGATTATGTAGTATATATTTTTCTGTGCCTGCCTGTAATTGTCGACTAGGCGAGCAGCGTCGAATGGAGGCGGAGCGCAGCCAGAGCCAAGTTGAGTCGGTGGTTACCTTCTCGTCGTCCTCCTCCTCCTCCTTCGCCTTCGCCGCCTGATCCTCCTGGGCTCCTACCCACCCAGTGTTGTGGAGCATACCAGGAAGGCCGGGCCCGCGTCGAGGTCTTGGGCGAGGAGGAGGGAGAGACAGGGAGTCAGAGAGTCAGGGAGACAGGGTGGCAGAGCAGAGAGGAGATCTGGTTGGTGGGCGGGAGGTGGTGGCACTTTTGTGTAGTTGCCTCCGCTATTTGAGTACGAGTATGTTGCATGCAAACAAGGAAGTGCAAAAATTTCACGCTTTGGTAAAGAAAACACAACGCAAAAACGAGGTGAGGTTGGCCCGGGTGCCATGTGGAGTGTCCGTTGGGGAAGTAGTGTTTGACAGACCGACGTATGCAGCTTTTCTCGCTCCTCCGACCTGGCAACTCTGACTTATGCAATGGAAAGTGCCAGCCAGCTAGCCAGGCACACAAAATCAATGTGAAGTCTTTTGCCAAACACATGAACAAAAAAGGTTAAAGAAAAAAAGAAGCATAGCAAAAAAAAACGGGGTCTTACGAGAGAGCCATTGGCAGTAACCTGGGACATATGGCTAAGAAACGAGCTATATGAGTCGCTTTTTTTGTGTTGTTTTTGGTTTTCGGTTTCGGTTCCGGTTCTCAGGAAGTTTGGGGTTGAATATTACAGAACACTAACCAAAGGCACTTGAGAGGTTTCAAGGAAGTTGGTGGCTAGTTTTTGCGAGCTATTATAGGGCAAAGAAAAGGGAATATTTTGAAAGGAAACTATAATGAAGAAAAGTTATCTACTAGAATATAGCTCTTAAAAGTAATTTAGTTTTCAAACCGCTTATATTTTATTTTTCTTGCTTAAATTAGTTGATTGTAAAGGTTCAATAAACTGGAGTTATCGCTTCATATTCGATAACTTGCTTTGTGTTGAAGTAATCGGTAGAAAAACCGTAAAACTGTTGGCAATCTTGTTTGGTTTTCTAATACAGCTATATGTATATAGAGTACATATATATTTATATTAAATACAATTTTATATTTTTGAAAACGATTAGGAAATTTTCTCAAATTTTCCTCTAACTCTACGAAAAATGTATGTTCAAATTAATCCCATATTTTTTATGAATTTAAAACGCTTCATAGGTCGATAAACTACCATAAATCCTGGTACCAACCTGGCGTATACGTAATATCCCATCTGCCTTAACATTACGTATACGCCGTGTTTCTATATTTCTTAAACATTTTTTTTTTTTTGGAAATCTTATTGATTGACTGAAAAATAAAAGGGTAGCCACACTTTTGTGGCAACTCTATCCCGCCAATTTCCACATAGTTGCAAATTTTTTCTGTATTTGTTGGTTGCTATTTCTGTAGCACGATTGGATTTTCTCATAAAACTGCATTCGTGATGCGATGCGATGCGAAGTGTTTCGGTTTTGGGCTCGTCGGCCGGCGGATCGTTATATCGCATTTTATTTATTTGTATTTTTTCTTCGCTTCGGTTGCGGGTTGCGATTCGGGCGCCATTGACTCGTTGACCGAGCGACTTAGTGAGCTAGCCACACACACACACACGCACACACACACGCACACACACACTGCACACTGGTGCATTCTGTGAGCGAAATCGAAAGTTCAATAAACTTTCACGTAATACCCGAGCGTTGCAACAAAAAAGGAAAAGGAGTGTGCTATGGATTTTAGAAGATTTTGCAGGAACATAAAGAAGATCTTCGATGATCTATCTAAATTATAGTACATAAAGTAATCGAGAAATTAGTATTTTAAAATCTTGAACTAATGATGTTTTAATTATCTAATTATCTGTTTTACATTACATTCATAAATTATTTTATACAGTAAAGAAGACATTTATATAATTAAAAAAAGAGAGCAAAGATATTTAAATATGCAAAAATAATACCATATTAATAATATAAAAACCATTTATGATAAATATTTACATTTCCTTGGTAAAATATACCAATTGAATAGTAGATAACAAGTAAATATCGATCTTTTCTATGCAACTATGCTATAACTCTGATTTTTCCCCTCTTTTATGGCCTTTCTTGCTTGAAAGTGAATGGAGAAAAAGGGCAAGTACCATGGAACGAACAAAAGAGAGGATGAAAGAAAAGGGCAAGGGGGGAGGAAAAAAAAAAGAAATTAAATGAAATGAAAATAAATTACATAAAAGTAACAACGAACTGTTTGCGCATGAACAAATCCCGACACTGCTAACAACAACAACGGCATAGGCAACATGGAATGCCAATCAACAAAAGCAACAACAGCTAGAAGCAATGAAAGCGACAGAGAAAGAGAGCGATCACTCACTCAGTGAACTTGCATTATGCTGCGTTCTGCTTAGCTGCTCTCTCGTCATAGTTCCATCTTGCTTGCTCATTGGCTTTCACAATACGATTCCCGTTCGCTTTAATGACTCCACTTCTCGCTCTTTCTCTCTTCCTCACGCTCGCAGCCCCATCCCACCCCTCTCTTTGGCGCCCGTGTGTGCCCGAAATTGGGTCAGCCATTGAACCCGTTGCGTTGACGTCGACGTCGTCGTCGTCGTCGCTGCTGTCGCTGCTCTGCCAACGTCACTGACAGTGTAGTTCTCTTGATGCTTTTGCTTTTTTTTTCGCTCTTCTCGTTTCGTTTCTTTTTCAGCACGTGTTCTTCCTCTTCTTAAAAACCGAAAACCGTTAAACATTTCCAGAGATCAGCCTCCCAAAAAAAGAAAAGGAAAGAAAAGAAAACAGCTGCGTGATCCCCCCGTCTCTCTCTCTCTCTTTCTCTCTCTTCTAACTCTGTCTCTTTCGCCAAGCCAATCTTAAGGTTATGGTCACCGCGTAATGACCGTCAGATTTTTTGACCCCTGTCCCACAACGAAGCAGAAGCAGAAACGAAAAAGAGTGAAAATAAAGCAAACGCGAAAGAAAAAAATAAACATATAATAATATAATACAAACCAGAAAAAATTTCACTTTCACATCAATTACGTTGAGGCCCAGACGGCTTAAATATTTTATTTACCTGTACTTGTCACAAAAAAAAAGCAACTAAATAATGCTACAAATTAAATGTATAAAAATAATTAAAAAAGGCAACGAAATTCAAAGTAATAGCAAATATACATTAAATAATTGTCTGTCTTACACTGGAGGCATGTTGTAAAGTTAATTCCTATCATATTAACTGATAAACAATAAAAAAAATTCGTATTTGTAGAAATTTCTAAATAAATCCCTAGTTTTTGGCGACCCTTAATAATATCAGTTAGGGATTATTAATGATTTATCAATACAAGAAGGCAGAAAGAAATCAAACTATGCCTACTTGTTATTTGTTTTAACTATTTTAATTTCTTCCTGTAATGATTATCGATAAGTGTAATTAATTAATTAATTTGCACCGATCAACTCGATCTATTGTTTCTTTTTTTATTTGTACTGCAATTGTTGGCAAAAAAAAAAAAAAAACGTACATAATAAAATTGGTGGAAAGATCTCCTCCACGTCCATTTCCCCATTTGGAAACGCTTTTTGGCCAACGTCGAAGTCAACGAACGTTTAATGGCCCTAAAACAACAACAACGACAGCAGCTCGTCACCCTTTTTGCAACAACACTAACAATAACAAGCTTACCAAAAAAAATTAAAACAAAAATAAAAAAACTTAAACTGAAAGACAACCGAAAATGTCAAGGGAAAAGAGGAAACGAGAGAAAGACAAGGGGACAGAGGCAGGGTTAGTGAAAGGTGGAAGCGGATTAGGTCAGGCTTTGTAATACTCTTTAAAACCAATTTTAATAAATAATTTTATATATTTATATTATTGAATTTTATTATTTCAAAGTTTAAGAGTACATTTATTACTGATTGTTTAATTTGTAATATAAAAAGAAGATCCCCTGCCCATTCCCAGTATCTTAGAGAGTTTCTTTAATGTGTTAACATTGAAATTTATCGCCTAAATGTTTTCAGACTAAGTGTTAGGTAGAGTATTCAGGGGATTAAGTAGCATGCAACTTTCGTGGATTGTCTCGCGCGTTTTATGATAGCTTTCCTCAGCGTTACTGTCTGGCCCCAAGCCTCCCTCTCGTAAACTTGTAAATGATGGCGGTTGCCTCCCAAAAAACGAAAAAAAGGTATAAAAAACCGGTTACAGTTACAGACCAAACATCTTTGGCATCGTCTCTGGTTTTTTTCGGGGGTCAAGCCCAAGCCCCCGTGTGTGAGTGTGTGAAAATGACGTGCCACACCTTAAGGCTGGCTGGGGTGCAGAGGCAGGCGGTTGCATGTGGTTAAGGGGGTATTTAAAATGATTTTATTATTTTTATTTAACTACAAAAAAACTCTTTCGTTGTTTTATGTTTTCAAAATTTTATAGGTATTATTGTTAAGACCAAAAAAGAATATTTTTACTAAGCTTTGATTTTGAATTAATAAAGTATTGAGAAGCATCCCCTTTGTGTCCTACGCCCCTTATGGCTATCCTTAGTGCCGTCTCTGTTTCTGTTGCTGTCACCCTCTCGCGCTTTCTCCCTTTCTCTTTCTGGCCGCCCCTCTGCTGCATCTCTCTTTTCCTCTGCTTCTTCTACTCGCATCATTCTGACGCCCTTTATATTTATTTGTTTTTTTTTTTCTTTCTTTCTTTCTGTCATTTTTTTTTAGCTTAATTTTTGTGCGTTGTTGTATCTCCAGAAAATAAACTTGAACTTGCCCGTTCACTTTTACTCCAAAATTTTGACTAGAGTGTGTGTGTGCGTGTGTTTTTGTTTCCCATCACAGTTAAATGGCAGCCCCCGCCTCGAAACCCCTGAAAAACCTATGCCCCTCGTCAACCCCTCCTGCAGATGCCGCAGCTTGATTACTAAATGGATGAGTCTCCCCTTGGCTTTTTTTGTTTTTGGTTTCTCTTCTTATTTTTTTGGCTGCTGATTTTTCGGGGGCCTCATCATGGCCGTTGATCATGAAAATTTTCAATTCAAGTTTAGGTGAAATTTAATGCGTCACCAGAAAGGCGGAAGAAAGAGGGAGGCAGAAAAGGAAAGACACAGAGAGAGAAGGAGAGGGAGAAAAGCAGAAAGAGAGAGGGAGACAGAGAGTGAGAGAAAGAGGGGGATAGGAAGAGAAAGGGTGGGGCAGAAGAAGACTCAAGGCATGATTCTTTTTTGGGGACTAAGAGCCAGAAGAAAGCCTTTTATGCGAGCAGGTGAACATTTTTTATAAGATTTATAAATATATTGGTATATTCTTCTTGCTAAAAATTCTCCATAAAATAAATTCTATACAATTTAAACTAGAATCCATTCTAAAATAAAGAGAAACGACCAACGAAATGATTCATTTTTTTTTTTTTTTTGAAAATCAAAAACAGAAGAATGTCTGTCATGTTTATAATATTTACAGGGGAACTTTGTGATTATGGTTTTTAATTCTACACGCAAAGCGTAAGCAATTCTTCATAGAATATGTTATACAATTCGAAGACTGAAAATAAAACAAAAATTGGTGATCTTTAAAAAAAAAATCAATCCAAACTCATTTTTATACCCTTGCAGCTTGCAGGGTATTCTAATTTTAGTCAGAAGCACAGAACTCAGTGAAGGAGTCATTTCCGACCCTATAAATCATATATATTCTTGATCAGTATCAAAAGCTGAATCGATTTAGCCATGTTTGGTGGAAATTTTTTTTTTTAATTTTTTCAACATTTTTAAGGGGTTTAATTGTTAAAATTGTAAAAAAAAATGCAAAAAAAATTAATTTTAAAATAAATTGAAATTCAGTACGCAGTTTTATTAGCATTATAAAAATTTACTCAGAAAAGTTTTCCGAATTCAAATTAATGTATTTTATTTGTATTATTTTTATTTATTATTTGTATTAGTTATTAAATTTTTAAGGTTTAATTTGCCCAAAAATTTCCTTTAAAATGTTTCAAATGTTGAACTAGACTTTCTCTGTTTTTTCAAAGCCTTCGTCTGCTTAGATAAAATATAAATATGGTGCTTTCTTAATCTTAATTAAGTTCAGCAATTAAAACAGACTTTTCTTGGCTCAACTAAATATGAGACTTTGAATTCGGTCACCTTTTCAATTGGCTTGTTCCCTTATTATTCAGATGGTACAATAACCCCCACCGTTTGCTTTGACCCACTGAAAACTGTGAAACGACGAAGTCCCAGAGGGTTGCCACCCACATATGGTAAGCATTAGGCCGAGGAGTGCTTTATAGAGTTACCACCACCACATGTGGTGTCTACATATTTTGCATTTGTAGCAATTTGTTTCGGTTTCTGTTGCCACATTGCGGCACTGCTTCAGTTCATCATAGCTCCCGGCTCTCGGTGGTGCTCCATCTCCACCTCCGCTGCCACCCACTTTCGACCCCTTCCCCATTACCATCCCCCAAACCCCTACCCCCTTTGCATATATGACCAGCGAAAGTTTACTGGGACTATGACCGCTTAGAATGTCTACACAAATACAGTCGCGTCCGCACAGACATATGCACAGATGTGTGTATGAATGCGGTGTGTGGCATGTGCGACATGTGTGTGTGTGTGTGTGCTTGTGCAGGAACCAGACTCTGGAACTTGAAAGCAATTTTTTTTATTTGTATACACCCGGTAAACGATGGAGCACGGCAGAGGTATCTTGTATATGGGGTCTGTTTGGTTGTAGACACTGAAGAAAGGTACGAGCAGAGTGCGAGAATTCCTAAAAAGAATTAGATTTTTTTTACTTTTAAAAATCAAAACTATATAGATCGTTGCTACTATATAGGTTTAGCTAACAGAAATTGCTTCAAAACATCATGAAATTATTTGTATTGCTTATTTTTAAAGACCTCTTAGGGCAATTTTAAACCTCTTAGTTTTGTGTTTATTCTTTTATAGGTTATTTTACATTTTTAAGATGTTATGATATTTGATCGATATTTAGCTGTGATAATAAATATTTAGATATATTACAGTTTTCGATATTTTTGTAGATATTTAAACTTCGACTTTTCCTGTAAATATATATCGATTCCTCGTTTTGTACGATATTTGTTCGATATTTATCTGCGATATTTTGTGATATTTAATATTTCGATATACAATAGTTTTCAATATTTTCGATATGTTTGTAGATATTTTAAATCCGATTTTTTCCCATTTAGGGTATTAAATAGTCTCATCCAAGGACTTCCTCTTGTTTATTTGCGTATATAAATACACTAGCGTGCAGTGTGTGTGTTTGTCTGTATGTTGCCCCCCAACAACATTTGGATGGCCCACAGAAGTGTCTGCTGCCGGTTGAATGGCAGTGCCAGTTGCGTTGCAGTTGCAGTTGCAGTTGCACCACCCCCTAGTCGACCCTACCGCCTGCCACCACCCACCAGATCCAGCCAGAGCGTGTGTGTGCATGCGTGTGTGCTTATCTCAGTGTCGTTGCCTTGAATGTAGGGCAGTAGTCGGCACTCGACAGTTGCAGTTGCCGCCGCCGTCGTTGGCACTGCCACTGCAAGCAATGCAGGCCCCCCAGATGCACACACCAACACAAAAACGAAGAAAACAAATACGAAAACACACACACAGAGTCACAGTCCACCCCCACCCTTAATAATCATGTCACTAGAGTCCACGATGTGCCGCACTTAATGATACCCTTTAGTCGCAGCGAGGCGTGCAATTACCATGGGAAAAGCTACGCCCCCTTGCAGTGTGACACAGTGGGGGTGAAAAATAAAAGTATATAATAATAAAATAATTTTTTAAATTTGTTATATATTAAATATATTTTAAAACATTTTTTTTTTAAGGAAAGGTGTTTAGAAATGTTTCAAAATCCAATTTGTTGTAAGCCTTTTAAACCTTAAAGTAATTTATAATATCGTATAAATTTCCAGGGTATCAGAATGGGTTTCTTCTTATGAACAATTTGAGTGATATGAAAGGCGATAAAGAAGAATGGGACTAGGGAAGAGTAGCGGAGGAACATAGATCGCAGAACGAAGAAGAGAGAGGAAGAAGAAAAAAAAGATAGAGAAGAACAAGAATAAGAACAAGAAGTTAGAGATAAAAGTTGAAGTGCAATGGCATGATACATTCCATTCGAAGCTCAGTTCCCTTGTTTTCTTTACAAATATCTGTAAATAGATTATATCACTAAACTAATGCTGTAGTTGTATTGGGTAAGGGGTACGACCTAGTCGTAATATTTTAGTGAGCATTAATTGGTTTCTGTCTTTTTGTTTTACCTTTTCTTTTATATTTTCCATTTTTTTTTTGTTGTTTTTTTAAATAAACGCCCTAAGGAACTGACATGAAAAGCATTTATGGGCAAATGATTTATTGAGTCTTCTATATGTTCCTTCACAAGATGAACTTTTATATGTACACCTGTTTTTATATATGTATAAATAAATAAGGTTTTTTTTGTCTAAACGGAACCTTTAACTAAAGCTGTTAAGAAGCTTACATTTGCCACAGTTTTATTTATTATATATTTTTGTGGCCCTTTTACCTTTTTACAATTCTTCAGCCTCATAAATTGTGGGTTCTCCTGAATCTTCCTCTTTACGTTTTTCTTTTTCAACCTCCACCCTTGGGCCTTTCTCTATTGCGGTGGGGGAGGAGCTGTAGTTAAAAATACAAAATTAATGGAGAAAAAACACTTCGAACTGCCATCGAGCCACATAAATAACAAGCGCCAAAAACTATTTTCAAACATACGGAAAAGCGAAAAGAAAAGTGTAGAAAAAGAACCAGAAGAAGTAGGAGAGAGGAGGTAGAAGTAAGGGAAAATGGAAAAGGCATTGAAGTAGCCACAAGAAAGAAAGAAATAAAGTCATCGCCATCGTTGTCGTTTTCGTCGTCGTCGTCGTCGTTGTCTGTGTAAATAAGGCACAAGAATTGGGTTAAAAGTTTATAGAGCAATGCGGTGATTTGTCTCTCTATCGCTCCTCTCTCACTCCATCCCTCTCCCTCTCTCTCTGTGTCTCTGTCTCACTCTTTCCCTGTGCATGTGTGTGCCTGTCATATCAGCAACTGAAGTGGTTACATGGTCGAAGGCTGCGCCAGTTTCTAATGGCCGAGACAAGTCAACGTGCTTCACATGTAACACCCACGACAAGCAGGAAAACTCCCAACACCCCACCCTCAAAAAATAAAAAAAAAAAATAAAAAAGGGGAGCTAAAAAAACTTAGAAGAAACCTAGCCATTTACTCAATCCACTTACAAACAATCAAAAAAAAAGAAACAAAAAAAAAGCAAAAGCGAAGCAAACAGGAAGAATAAACCTCCACTGCACACTAAAGGGTTAAGAGGCCATTCACGGGTTAATTCAGGTACGGCAAAGAGTAGGGGGGTAATAGAGGGAGGATAGCTAAGAACAAAGAGGCCGCCAGAAGACGGAAGAAGGAACCAGAGTCGGGAAGGTAAACTAACCCAGATCCTGAACCTGCCGCAACTTACAGATGAGAAAAGCAGAAAGAATGAAGCTAGAGTCAAGCGGAAAGAGGTGAAAAAAGGCAACAAATAACGGAACAAATAAAGGAAACAAGAAGGGGGAATAGTCTGAGAAAAAAGAAAAGATATTAAAAGTAGCTGGGAAAAGGGTAATTGAAAATACATATAAATTTATTGTAATACATGGAAAAAAGACTTGATAAACGGGATAACAGAATAATGGAAGAAGGAAAGAGGAATATAAATAATAAAATAGAAAGAATTGGGAGGATTGAAGAAGGGAAGAATAGAACAATAGATGAAAAAGATAACTGAATAAGCGAAGAATGCAAGAACAGAATAATAAAAAAAATGAAGAAAGTAAATAAAAGAAGAATGCAAGATCCGAATAATAGTAAAATAAAAGAAGATAATAATACAAGACAGGATAAACCGAGGTATAAAATATTGGAGTTTTAGGAAAAACGATTAGAAGAATAATGAAGTTACAGAAGAATAGAATTACAGAAAAACGGAGTTACATAAGGATATATGTACATATTTACAGAAGAGCAGGCTTATAGAAAAATAGAGTAACCGAAGAATGGAGTTCGAGAATTACAAATTTACAGAAGAACAAAATAAAAAGGGCATAAAAGAAGAAAAGGAAAAGTAAATGAAGACAAGAACAGTAGATCAGAAGAACAGAAGAACAGAGAGATAAAAACCGGAAGCACGACCACCCACCCAAAAGCGATAGGATCAAACAGATGCCCAGAAGAAGACCACCCAAACGAGCGATCCCGAATGGCCATTTTCCACACATGGAAAACCCAAGGAATTTGGGAAAAACACAACTCAGAAGACCGAAAAATGAAAAAAAAAAAACACAACGAAAAAAACCGAAGCAAGAAAAGCCCACATCAATAGAAAATGCAAGTGGCTGTAGGTGAACGAAGGAGGGGGAAAGGAGCTAAAGAGGCAGGAGAAATACACTGGGTGGAAGAGCGCCAGGGGGAGAGAAGAAAGAAAAACAAACTCAAATATGTGCAGGCAATAGAAAAGGCGGGGAGCTAGGGAAAACAACAATAATATCGTGCAAGTGCGGGAGGAGATTGGGGAACAGCCAGCCACAGAGAGTGAGAGAGAGAGAGAGACAAGGAGAGCTAGCAGTGGGTCAAAGACCTGTAGGGAGGTCGTTTCAGCCGTTGCAGTGGCAATAGGCAACGTACAATACCATGGCAAAAGCGCCATGTTGCTGTTGTTGCGATGGTGGCAGATAGCACACACACACACACACTACACCTCTATTGAATAACCCAAGCGACGTCAGCAGCGCTGCTGCATTTACAGCGGTAGTGAGAGCGACAGAGCACAGGAGAGCGAGCTTTTTATTATTTTGGTGGCAGGTACAGTTCTCTTTTGCCCTCTCTCTCTCTCTCTTTCTCTGGCTCGCTGCTCCTTCTCTAATGCAGGCCAGCTGTTGAGGCTGTCGTCGCTCTGCCGGCGTCGCTGCCTGCAGTCTGCTAATGCTGCTGCTGCTTCTTCTTCCTGTACAAAGCACGAACGCTAGGGACGACCCGAGCGTCACACACACGAAGCGGAAACACGAAGTGGCCGAGCCGAAGTCGAAAAACGAAATCAAGAGTGAAATGCAATTCGAAAAAGTAGATAAAAGGGGGGTTGGGTAGCGTGGGTGGGGGAGGGTGGGGATATACCCGCATATGGCACGTAAACATGCATTTCAATAAAGACCTCCGTCTCTCTTGCTCTCGTTGCAGACATGCCAGGCGGAGGAAGGACAAAGTTCAGCAGGATCACACTATACAGGTGAGTTTTCCCAAGGATTTTGTGCGGTTTTTCGCCAGCGACTTTGCCACATTTTAGGTAGTTACTTTGCTGGTTTTGTAGATTTTTTGGTTTTAATATTTGTTCATAAACTAAGTATTTATAATTATGAACTTAATATTAATTATATTAATTAAATTAATAATTAATGTGAAGTGTTTTTTCTGCGTTTGGATTTCTAAATTATCTTAATAATTAGCAAATTATATTTTTAGATAAACTAAAAGTGTCTTCTATATGGTATTAATTTTTAATTGGAAAATAATTGACACTTTTTAGGTAAAAAATTAATGTGCTTAATTTAAAATAAATAAATTATCAGTTTTTACACCAAGTTTACCAAAAAAGCTAACAAATCGCAGTTTATCTAATTAAACTTCTTCTTATTATTAATATGTTTATTATTTATTACCTATTTAATTTTATTTAATAGTTGTCATTACTATTTATTATTTATTTAGTATTAACTAGTAACCCTTGTTTAGTTTTCTTTAATTGTAAGTAATTACCAAATGCCAGAAATTGCCAGAAACAAAAAGTTACTCATACGACACGTGGACCGTCGTAAGCATAAACAACTTTCAAGGAAGCTTCTCGTGCCTTTTGAAAGGATTTAAATACAAAATATAAATAAATTAAGTTTTGAAAATATATAAATAAGACAAGTATTTAACATAAACAAATATTTTAGCCTAGACCACATTGCGTATGAGTGATATTAGTTAGGCAAACTCTTTAAAGATGCCTTATTCTCCACTCCAGTTAGCTCCTTGATGATTTTCCCTACTTTTACATAATACCTTGGATAGTTTTTCTTTTAACAAAATTAACCTGTTAACAATGGCAGCTTAAAAATAAATAAATTTAAAGCTAAAAGCAAACATTAATCGATTACCAAAACCCGGAAACTTGAGTGGATTCTGCAGATATATCGTTTTCCTTTGGGTAACCTCCTCCAATGTCCGCCAGTCTGCAGAGTTTTTCCTTCTTGTCTGCTGTGTTTTTCCCCTCCTCCTTTTCCTCCTCCTCCCTCTTCTTCTCTTGTGGCATATCATTTTCCTTTCGCGACGAATGTTTTATGTGCCACAAAAGCCGCTCCATGCTGCCTGCTGCCTGCTGCTTGCTAAAAACTTTTCCGCTTTTCACGTTCAACGACGACGATCGCCGTCACCTAATGCCCTCTCTCCCCGCCACAGGTTTTCATGTTTTCCATGTTGTTTTTCCTTGTTTTTCCAGCTCGTTTTCTTGCCTGACTCCATTTGCGCAACAAACATTTTGCGGTGGGGCTTTGGGGGTTGTGCTGTGCTGCGCTGTGCTGGCTGCATCCATATGATTTGCAATTTCCATTGCATTTCTGCATGGGCTGCACCATGGTTGCGTAACCCAAAAGTTAATGCCACATAATCATGGCTGAAGTTGCAACAAACGCTGGCCGCAATGGGAAATGGGGAAATTGTTGTTGTGGCCAGGAGCGGGGGGATTGAGGGAGGGTGTGCAACCATGACACGCCATCTTAGCCGATCGTCGCCGCCAGTTTTGCAGTTAACCAGTTTTCCAGTTTTTCGCCACGTTTTTCCTGCCACTTTCTCTCTCTGGCGCGATGAAGTAATCGCATTGCAGTTGCCGCCGATGCCGTTGCACTTCTTTTCTCCACTCTTTATCATTCGATTTTTTTTTTTTTTTTGCTTTTTTATTTTGCTTATTTGCCGGTGACTTAATTTTCGCTTTTTTTTTTGCGAGAAAAACGGGTTTCCCATTTTCCAGCCGAATGCCAAAAGTGGCAATGGATGCTGTTGCCGAGATCTCGTCGAGAGTCTGGCTCTGGGCCCGGCTCTGGTGGGACTCTTGGCCAAGACAAGGCTTACAAGGTGATTACGTGATTGGTGTATATAGTATACATACATATATATCATTTTGTTAGTTGGTTGTGGGAGCAGCCACCCCCCTTGGCGGGTGGATTTGGAAAGCCCTAGACCTCAGACGGCTGTCGGGGTAAAAGATATGTTTTAATAATATTTAGCTGCAATTCCATAACATTTATTCATATATGTTTTTTGTTAAAAATCTAAATATGTCTATAAAAAACCGTTTAATCACAAATGTAAGTCGAATCTATTTGTATCGATATAAAATCGATAACTCAAAGCTAAAAGCACATAAATATAAGAAATATGGGCTTTACCATTCAGATATCGATATATAATACATCCTTGTTTTGAAGGGAAAGCTTTGTTGTTTATGGAATATTACCCATAAGTTGGATATATACATATATCTATAGTTTTAAATTGATATTTCTATAGATCGTTGGAAATATCAATTTAATTGGCGCAGCACGATTGAGGAAATGCGAAAATGAGATTTCCAGCGGCGGCGACTATCTTCGATTCATGGCATCAATTTACAGATCCCACTCTTGCAAATGTATCTGTATATTTTCCCCTGTGTATCTGTGTTCCTGCCCCCAAATGCTTTCCGCTAGGAGAAAAGTGATCGCATCGCTTCCTGCTTCGCATGGGCTTCAAAGTTGCAACCATTCGAATTTCGATCGCCATGCAACAGTTGCGACTCCTGCTTTTCCACTTTTCCACGTTTCCACCGCGGTAACGGTAACATTGCCTGCTAACACCATTTTCCTTTTGCCGCTTTTGTTACGTGAGGAAAAACGAAAGTAAAACTCGCAAATTGCGATGACGACGATGACTTTGGTGCAACGTCGCGTCGTCGCAATGCATTTGCTTGTTGCCTTTGCTATTTTTGTTGCTCTTTTTTTTTTGTTTTCTATTTTTTCTATTTTGCTATTTCGCTGTTGCAACTGCAGTTGGCATTGTTAGTTTCCATTTTCACATTATACTCTTTGGCAAAGGCAGCCGAACGCAAAACGTGGCCCACTCGATCAATTGTTGACTTGGTCATGGCTCGGAAATAGTTTTCGCCTGTGCCTATGGCTGTGGCTATGTCATCCGCTAAGGTTCATGGTAAATAAATAGATATATATGAATGTATATATGTATATGTATTTTCTATTTATTTTTGCTTGGTTTTCGGTGCGGAATTATCCATGGATGTGTGGTAATATTTTCCCAAATTGATCGTGCTTAATATTTATAATATATTTTTAGAGGTTTTTTGGTAGTTGTTTTTAAAAAGAAAAATATAGGTATATATTTTTTTTAAATATTCTTAAAAATATATATTCTTGGTTTCTGTAAAAATATTCTTTAAAATATATATTTTTGATAACTGCTTTCTGTATGGAACTCCTGCTTATGGTTTACAAATTTGTACTTTATCGATTTTATATTGATAAATATTTTACGAATTCGTTTGTGTCATATATATATTTATTTATATAAATATTGTACTTAATAACATATACAAAATATTTATAATATGATATATCTAAATTTGAAATATCGATAAGTATTGCATTTAACTTTAAAATACCAATATAATCACAAATTAGCAAAACAAATGGTATTAAATTTATTTATCATTTTTTAACTATTATATAGGTCAAATATATCACACAAAATAACGATTTATCGCACATGTGTATATGGCATCGTTGAAATATCAATTTATTTATTGACTTTCACAGCACGATATCCAAATATTGATCATTTCTGCATTTCTTAATTGAAACTAATATCGAAATAGATAGAAGATGTTATTTAAAGATTAATGAAATAATATAAATAGTAATATAAAAACATAAATAATCATTGCTTATATCGACAAACAATCGATAAAATTACCAAAGATTTCGATTTATTTCAATAAAATTTATTTTTCCTAGACAAATCCTGTACTAAATTAACATATTTAATTATTTAAGAGAATTTAAACCTTCGGCTTAAGGTTTTCCCCCCGCTAGAGTTTCTTTGTCTCCTCCTGGAGCCCCTCCCTCTGCCCCTTTTTGTTTTTCCATTTTCATTACGCCGCCTGATCGAATCAGTGAATGGGAAAAACGGGATTTTTCAGCAAAAAGCTGGCGAAAAAAAAAAACCAAAGAAGAAAAATAAAAACAAAACTGGAATGTGGCACAAACACTGTTTTGGCTTCAACCGGAGGGGAGGTGGTGTGTATAAGTGTGTGGAGGTAAAGATCGCCCCCGTTCCGTCCCCGTTCCGCCCCCGGCTCCTGGCTTCGACTTCGACTTCGACTTTGGCTCCATCCAAGATCCCCGATCTCCCCCAGAGTGGGTAGCAGCTCGCTCGCTGTGCTGGGTTTGGCGATTGTTATGTCATACAAGGAAGCGAATGATGGCCAACAATGGGGGGCTAGCGGGCTAGGGAGACGGGGTGGTGGGCTGACACAGGCAGGCGGCTAGGCTAGGTGACTAGTGACTAGTTGGACATTGGGAAATCGCCATGGAGCAGCTGGAGCTTGGAACTTGGGAGACTTTGGTGCCTGGGACCAGGGACTTGGGCTGAGCTGGGATTTGGAAGCTGCAGGTGGGATGGGGGTAGATGAGGGGGGTTACTCATCGTCAGGGGGGGATTTTACACGGGGGACTTTACACGGAAAACAAAAGAATAACGTACAAGGGGGCCTTTGGCAGGTGCTAACCATTAAATATAAACTTATATGGGGAATTAACGATCAACGGTTAGCGATTAACGATAAACAATTAACGATTACTATAATAAATAACAATAGATTATCGACATAACCACATTTCAGCGATAGCCATCTCTGTTAATTATTATTAACCTATAAAGCATATATATTCCTGAACTTCGGCAAGCCAAACATTTTAAAGGACAATTTTGGGCAAATTAAATCTTAAAATTATAATGACTTCGTTAAAAATACATTAATTTGCAATCGGAAAACTGTTCTGCGTTAGTTTTTATAAGGCTAATAAATCTGCATACTAAATTCCAATTTATTTTAAAACAAATTTTTTTCAATTTTTTTTTTACAATTTTAAGAATTTAACCCCAAAAATATTTGCAAAAATTTTCAAAATTTTTTTTCTACCAAACATGGCTAGATCGATTCGGCTTTTGATGCTGATCAAAAATGTATATGGTTTATAGGGTCGGAAATTACTCCTTCACTGAGTTCTGTGCTTCTGACTGAAACAAAATACCCCGAAAGTAGTATTAAAATTCAAATATTTATCCATCATAATTTTTTGGAAATTTAAACCTTAAAAATATAATAACTACGCCAAAAAAGCATTCATTTGAATTCGGAAAACTGTTCTGAGTTAGTTTTTTCAAGGCAAATAAAATTGCACACTGAATGCCAATTAATTTTAAAAATAATTTTTTTCATTTTTTTTTTTTACATTTTTAAGAATTTTCTACCAAACATGGCTAGATCTACTCGGCTTTTAATGCTGATCAAGAATATATATGATTTATAGGGTCGAAAATGACTCCTTCACTGAGTTTTGTGCTTCTGACTGATATTTTAATACCCCGAAAGTAGTATTAAAATTTAAATATTTGTTTATAGTATATTCTCTATAATTTTTTCCTGTGTCAATCCAAGTTTTCCAAGCTTTTTTCACAAGTTTTTCCTTTCATCGATGCAGCAGCAGCATTAACTTCGTGATGTTTTTTCCCATTTTCATTTTGTTTTTCGTTTGCGGCTTCGTTTTTCTAGGTTTCCTGCTGCTTTTGGCGTTACTGGGTAAATGTTACATAAGGCGAAGCCAGGCCCAGGCCAACCTCCTCCCAACCCCTCCACCCCACTCCCCTCTCTCTCCCCTCTTTGTGATTTTTTATTCATGTTTTTTATTGTAAATTTTAGCTTTTTATTTCACCCTGGAAGTCATTGAACCCTGCATGGAGGTGAAACGAATCAGAAATTGTTGTGATATTCAATTCGATTTTGAGAGGTTAGGCTTTATAGTTTTTTTTTTTTTTTTTTTTTGAGGGGGAGTTTTTTATTTTGTTTTTTTTGCAATTTTTGGAGGTTGGGTTTGGGGTTTGTGGTGCCTTTGTTCCGAGGGTTCCGCGCTCCTCGCTCGGACCGGATAATGGCAAAAAAAAAAGCAATTAAAATGTCAAAAGCGTGCACAAAAGGAGAAAGTGAGAAAAAAAGTGCAAAAAACGGAAAAAAAAAATCGAAAAAAATGAAGGCAAGTCGCGTTGGGCTTAAGTTTTATTTCATTTTTGTGGCCGTTATATTTGTTGTTGTTTGCTGTTTGCATTTTAACAATTACATTTTTTAAAATGCGAGACAGACACCAGGAAAAAGCCAAAGCAAAAAAAAAAAAACAATCTTAAAAATAGCACAAAAAAACAACTAACTCAAGCAATAAAAAATAAAAGTTATACACAAAGTGACCATGGCCATGGCTAAGGGTTTGTTTCTTTCTCTTATTTATTTATTGGTTTTATTTGTTCGCCTCTCAAATAAATTATGTGGCATGCTTATGATGATGTTGCACTGGAAGATCATCATTAGCACGATCTTCTTCATCATGATCAGTAGCAAATGTGTAATAGCAAGTACAGCCTAACAGCAACAAATACATATATATATGTAAAGGGTTTCCCAATAAGGACGATATGTTTTGAAATTGAAATAAAACACTGAAAATTCATGTAAAATGGATCGAATTTAGTTTTATTATGTTGGAAATTCTATGCCATTTATGATTTAAACAAAATATCGGCCAAGTGACCTCCGCGACTCTTCTTGCAAGCCTCAATCCGTTCAGTCCAATTTTCGATGACTCTGTGGAGCATTTCCAGCGGTATAGCGGCAATAGTGGCCCGAATGTTGGTTTCAAGCTCTTGAATTGTCGATGGATTGTTGGCGTAAACTTTGGATTTAACATATCCCCAAAGAAAATAATCTAGCGGTGTTAAATCGCACGATCTTGGCGGCCAATTGAAAATCTGGATCATTTTCAATTGACTCTAGAGCCCAATTGGCGAATTCCCGACGCAAACGATGGTCATTAGGCTTCAGTTCTTGTGCCAAAACCATCTTATACGGATGCAGGCCAAGATCCAACCGCATAATACGCCAGGTAGTCATCCTAGACAGTCCCAAACTCTGAGCTC
>VNJV01010959.1:0-30268 GCA_008042635.1 Drosophila nikananu
TTGCAACAACGGCACGCATAGTTGGAATACTTTTAGCGGGCTTTTTGCCGGGTACAATCCGCACTCTCTCGCTCTCACACGCGACACACGGCTGGCTACACGTTTCCCGGGCTCCGTGCGGCACACACGGCACTTTGCGGAAGTCTGGCTGCTGTTTCCGTCGGATTTCGTCCGCCTGCCTTGACGTGCGGATGCAAAATGCCGAGAGTCGTGCGCAAAGAAAGCCAAAAAGCCCGAGCGTTGAGAGCAAGAGGAGGCGACTGCGATTCAGTGTTGCCTGAATCTCGGAATCCAAAAAAAGAAGACAAAAAATTGCTACGAAGTTCTTTAAAATAAATAAAATGTTTAGACTTGATCACTTTTTATTAACCATAATTTTTAACCAATATTTTAAAAGGAAATGTATATTTTTGATGAGCTGTTCGTGGATATAAATCGCCTATAAGTGTAATCCTGTGAATCCATTGGTAGAACTTATAATCTGGCAACCAGAAATCATAAACTCATCCATTTATTACATTCAAATCCAATCCCACTACACCGCAAAAGAGAGTTGTTCTTCATTCAAAAACTTACTTAACTTACCATTAGTATTGTCAGTCTAAAAATTAAACAAAAAGTCAAGCTTCCACAAAAATAAATAAAGAGTTTTTAATATAGTTATTAGCCCTGTAATAAAACTACTCAAATTTGTAAATGAAAATAAACATGTAACATTTTGTTATTAAATTACCAAATCGAGCACTTAAATAGCTAAAGTGGCAGCACTGCTGCCATTGGGGGACTGCGACGCCAAAGCTGGCCGAGGCAGCGCCGGCGACTGAGGCAGCGACCGAAGAAGGCCCCGCTAAAACCCGAAGACGACACGAAGTCTCCCCCACGCACACACACACACATAAACAGTCTCAAATAAGTGTAAGACAAAAAAGTCCTAAAAGAATATTAAGATGAAGGGCATCCTCTGACCGACTGAAATATACCCTAGAGTTCATATCCTTTTTGAAGAAGAATAAAAAGTAAAGAGGAATAAATAAAGTATTACAAATAAATAAAAATATAATTAATATCTCCAAGCCGGACATTATATTTAGAATCAAATCCAAAATATACAATGTCACCCCTCAGCCTTATCAGTGAATACCTTGAATTCCGTGTTAATAAGCTAAGCAAGCATCAAAGTGCACCTTAGCTGCCTAATACATAATAAAATTTATTAATATTATTTTCATCTCAGGTATAACAAACAGATAACCATAACAAAAGGTGTATTTAAGTATGTACTTCAATTGTTAATTCCTGATTACGGCCCATCTTAAAGCTGTATTTATTTACTACAAAGCATTGATAATTTTTCTTATCATTTTCGTAGTTCTTAGGATTTATCTTGATGCGGAGCGATGAATTACCCGCAAACAGATATATGTACATATATCTATATGGAAAATGGAAGGAATTTAAATTAGGTTTTGCATTTCCTGGTAAACATTAAGCATTCAAATTATTCAGCATCAATAACTAATAAGGAAAAGGTGACTCTTTTCAATGCTTCTTCATATCTCTTTGGAATACCCCATACCCCTCAGCAATACAATTTAATGGGTATTAAGCTCACACAAACAATGCACACCCAATACATTTTATTTTTTGTTTTGCCTTAATTAATGTTTTTGCTTTGGGCCTTCCCCATTGATGGCTTGTGTTGTTTTTGTTTCATTTTTCTTTTTTTTGTCGCGCCAACATTTTTGATTTTTGAATTTCGTTTTCAATGAAAACCACAACAGAACCGAGGAGAATCCAAATCAGAATCAGTCGAATATCATGATGTGCGTTGCCTTTTTTATGTGCGGCACGTGACTTTCAGTGCAAACATTGAGCGCCACTCGGCCGCATCTTGGTTACATCCCCCGGAGATCCCCCCAGCCGACCGCATGCAAAGTGGCCCCACATGAAATCGGAGCTGGACAAAACACGGAAGATAAACATTAGATCCAAGTGCCGGCGCAGGCGGAGGAGTGCTGGGTGTGCAGCATGCGATGAGGCGATGCTCTGGCCACGCTTTGACTGGCGATTCGAGTGCATGTCCAGCTGGATTTTGGATTGGGGATAGGAGTATCAGGTTCCCAATTGCCTGAAGTGTTTAAAGCTTTTTTGAAAACTTCAAATCTTACACCGTAACAAATAATAACAATGTAAGTATTTTACGTTTTCTAAAAACTTGAATGACTGATAGGGCACATCACTTTGCCTTCCTGTTTACCAAAATCCACCAGTTTCCGCTCTGAATACACCTTATTCATCAATCTTTGCTTTCTAGTTAGTTTTACTGAAAGAAAAACCTCATAAGTGTCAGACGAAATTGTTATGAAATTTACACCAGCAATGTTTTTGCATTTTTTCTGCTGATTTATATAAATTGCGTTCTTTTTTCCCATTTTCCCCCGTTGACTTTCCTGGCTCTACCTGGCTGTGGGTCTGTGTGTGTGTCTGACGGGGTTTTCCCGGAATTCTGACAGCATAAAGCGAAAAGCTGAAACAACATTTTTGCCCTGTGACAGGAAGGAAATGAGTTGCGTCTGGCCGTAGCGTAGCAACAAATTAACAGCAAATTAGTTAGAAAATCAGGCAGCGATTTTAGTGACTTAATCAGCGGCAGCAGCAGCAGGATGGAGGAGGATGAGGTGCTTGCAACTGCAACTGGCGGCAGCAGCATCTCGGGTTGACAAAGGCCAACCTTGGAGAGGCGCCCCTGCCGCGCATTCCTCAAGGGGCCCCAGCCAATCCTTGGCTACCATCTCATGCATAATGCAGAGGACGCTGTCCGCCTGTCAGTGGGCCTCTGTCCAGCGTCCATTCCCTCCGACGCTGATGGTGGCCCCGTGTCGGCGTTGCATTTTCAACAAATTAATTATTGGCGAAGAGGTGGAACAAGTCACTTAGCTGCCGTCGTGTAGAATATAAACCCTTGTTTCCGAAAGATCGCGGCAGGGAGAGAGCTTAATTAATCAGAAGTCTGGAAACTGGAAAGTGATTTAGTTTTCAATTAAGTTATTAATTCAGGGCTTTTAAATGCTTATCAAATATCATGTTTTATATAAAACATTTGGACAAATTTACTTTGATACCCTTAAATTGCTGTCATCGCTGTAAATTCCGCGTGAGTTCAGATTGAGTGCATCTCTCGCTGTTGACACAATACTTCAGTTCGCTCCATTTGTGTAACGATAGAGTCAACACTCTGCTCCTGACAATCGATCAGCGTTTTGCGACTGCCAAACTGGGGGAATTGAGCAACTGAACAACTGACGAACTGCCTCAGTGCCGCAGTGGCAAAGTGGCAAAGTGCCGAACTGCCGAGCATCCTGGCATCCCGCCCCAACACCATTGAGGGAACTTATTGGTACAACATTTTTGCCTCACACATGATTGGCATGCCAACGTCAGCCGACACAGGCAGTAGCTATATGGCTATATATCCGACGAGACGAGGAGTCACCGGGATGAGGAGTTGCGGAATCGAGGGGACGTGGAGTCGGCGGAGCCTCTGCAGCGGCAGCAACAATAAATGCGGCAACGTTGGCGGCGAAAGCCTCCGACATGTGTAAAGGAATCGTTTAAAATAAATGACAGGCGCTGCCCCTAACCCCCGGCGTGGTCCTGGCCCTCATCCACATACCCTACTCCCGCAAAGAACACCCCGTTCCCCGGTCCCCGTTTCTCTTCCCTGTCCCAGTCCAAGTCCCCTGGCTGCATAATTACCCCCAGAGCAGAGCACACGGCAGATCACAATAATCAATACGGCCAGGCGGCGATGCGGAGTGGAGGGCAGGGAGCAGGGAGCATGGAGCATGGCCGAGTTTTTGTTTTCTCTTCCCGCTCCTGGACGACCCGTGCGTGTGTGGTCCGGCGTTTCGCTTGTTACATGTTTTCGGTGGCTTTGGCTTCGTTTGAACTTGGGCGGTGCTTGCTGCCCGCTCGCCAGCTAGATTATTTGTTTACACGCATCGGCAAATCGGTCAGGACTAGGGATGGATAGCATCGGGGGAACCAGGAAATTATTTGAAATTTTTTATAGGAAGCTTGATATGTTTAAATTACAAAATGCCCCCTGTAGTAGGATGATATTTGGTTCAAAAGTGTATTTTAAAAACTTAGAACTTAACTCAAATAATTAATTAACTCAATAAATAGTAGAAAAGGAAAGTTTTGCTAATATTTCGTTGACTTTGTTATGCTTTACTCCACATTCTCCCTTTCTCCGCAAAAATGTTACCTATGAATATCGATTACCCAACGTTTAGTTTCCGATCTGTAAGAACCAAGTAACCATGATGAAATATTATCCTTCAGGTTACCTTAAGTACTTAATAAGAACCCAAAGAGTGCAATTTAGAATTTAATAAATAAGTTAAGGCCAAACAACAGCTTAACCACCCATTTTAAAAACCCTTAAGACACTCATTAAGCACAAATTGAGTGTTCAAATCCAACTGAAAATCGCATTCATATTGCAGCCCTCGCTCGGTGAATTACCCTGGCAGGCTGATGGCAGCAGGACAAAAACGTAAAAAAGGAGCCTCTCAAGTTTTAGCACCTTACAACACCTTTGGATGGGAAAACTTTGCCGCGGGCCTCGGCCCTGGCACAACACCTGGATACCGAGGGGGCCTGGACAAATTGTTGCCACGCCTCCACCCGGCCGCCCCGCCGCTGATTGACAGCAAACTGAGGACAGGGCGTGGCTTTTGCAAAATCAAAAACTTGAAAAACTTTCGGCTTATCCCTTATGCCCCCCAGCGAGGCAGCTCAGTGGGAAATTGTCAACTTGGCACGCATTTTATTAAATGAAAGAATTTCCCTTAGCTGCTGCTGCTGTCAAACTTACGCAAAACAAATCGGAAAAGGCCAACTCACACAACTGCCCCCCGTCAGGGAGGGGGAAAAGTGGGAGGAGAAAAAAGAAGCACTTTCTGTGCTCCCCGCCAGCGACAAAGTGAAAATTTTTTAATTGCATTTTTGCCAACTGTCGCAGCGGATTATTGGCAAGCAATTCATTCCAGTGGAAATTGCAGCGTGAAATCTTTTCGCATCGCCAACACAAAAATTGCATTAGGCTGCCGCCACTGCTCTTTCCCTTTCAGTGTCGGGGAAAAGTGGAGGAAAATTTAACGTACAATTGTGCTTTGGCCCAAAGCAAACTATTCTTTCCAGGATTTTCCTTTTGTTTTGTTTTTTTTTGTGAGTACTTCAGGATATTGCTACTTATGCTAATGATGAATGGGGCTGAAAGCAGGAGCAAAGTAATTCCTTTTTAAAATAACTACTCTGGAAATCAAGAATGACTCTGGAATATAATTAGGGGAGAAAGGATACATCTTCTTGTGCATTTTTATAAGCCAAGTTCTGCTCTTGAACTCATATATCAAAGAAAAATCCTTTGTAATCTGGATTTTCTGAAAGACTTTAATCAAGACATAGAGTTTTATTTTTCCTACTCTTAATAACTCATAAGCTTAAGTTTACTGAAGTGTCATAATCTAGAGTGCTTTCCACACTCAATATAAATATCTATGGAAGCTAAAGATCCATCTAAGCACTCTTTAAAAAACATTTTCTCTTTGTGAGAAGTATTTTGCTAATCTAAAATCTCATCGGTTGTCCCTCCCAGATATTTATGCGCAACTTTACTCTACTCAAATCTGCAGTTGAAATGGTATCTTGCATCAAAGAAACTTTTGCTTTCATTTCAAGATTACTTTTTTTTCCTCAAGTTTCGTGCCAAATTAAAAGCAAAACACTTGCCAACACACAAAACCTCTTGCCAACGAGACCGAAATAAATAAAAAAAAATAGAAAATAAAAGCAAACAAAAAACAAGTGGAAAACTTTTCTTATCTCTTTTATTTTTGTTGTTGTCATGCTGACAATGTAAACAATGTAATTCGCTTGTCGTTAATGATATTTCCTGATTGTTGTGGCCATTGCATTGTTTATGTTGTGTGCGGCATACATATTTTAATTTTAATGTTAACACAGACACACACAAATACGTATAGTACCTGTACCTGTATCAATACCAAAACCAATTCTTGCTCGTATTTTTTTAGGTTTTTTGTTTCAACTTGTTTACCGCCTTGTTGTTTTGTTTTTGCTTCTTGTCTTAAACGTTTCGGCCGCCTGTCATGCGATGAAAGAGCTTTCTGCCATGTTATGCGACGCCACCCAGAAGCTCAAGTTTATAAGAGCCTGCATATTCCATCATCATCATCATTATCGATGCGGCACCATCGTGATCATCGAGGTCGGGCTGCTCGGTAGCCTCCCCGGTAAGTTGGTGCCGCCACGCAACCGCTGGCCAGGGACAACACACACATCCATCCCCATAACGATGATCTCGTTCCGCATCCGTAGCCCCATCCACATCCTCATCCTCATCCTCATCTGGGGATCCTCATCATCATCAGCGATCATGATCGATGCGAATGCCGGCAATAGGAACCAACGCTGCTGCTGCTGGCCCAAAGGCAAAACGGCGTCTGCGTTTGATTTGTTTGCTGCCGATTCGCCTGCCACTGGCCATTAAAAGTACAATGACCAGAGAAAAATAACGTTATTAAGCCATCCGCAGGCACAAACATCAACAAGAGGAAAACCGAACCCAAAACAAGAAAGAACCCGGATTCGGGATCAAAACAAACTCACCGAGAATTGGCCCAAAACACACACGCAATCCTGGGACTTTATGTGGGAATATATCCGAGTATAAAGCGAGTGGCTTTAAGCATATTTATTTGTTGGTTTCCGAAATTAATGGTGAAATGTATAGGGGAAACGGGACTAATAAATTAAATATTTATTCACACTTGAAATATATTGCATACTAATACTTATAAATAAAACCAAGTTAAATATAATTTATATTTATTATAAATATAATTTAAATATAAAGTATCTTATAACTATTAATAAGTTAAAGGCCTTTTAACATATTTTATGTAAATATTCAAAAATAAATCTAGGTAAATTAATATTTTTAAATCGATTCTTTCCTTTTTGGTAGCCAAAAACTTGTAATTTAAAAATGGAAGATGATTTGATTTAGAAAAGGTTAGTTTTTAATTAAAAAATATTGAAATAATATAAATATCGCAAGAATCCGTGATATAAACATTGAAAATTCTGTTTATCTGTCAACAAAAAATTTGCCTATTAAGTAGGATATGTACAGGGGTAGAAAATATTCGTATCTCTTTATGAGAACTTTGTTGTGTTTTCAGATTTTTTGTATATATAATTTTATTCTCTTCATTTCAAGCACGATCGAAAGCGAAAACGTTGGAGGTCCCAAGCTTACGTAAACAAAAAGAAACCAGAACAAAACCTCACAATGTGAGTTTCCAATTCAATCTCGTTCGGATTTTGGTTTTATTTTGGCCTGGCCTAACTGTTTATCACAAGAAAGGTCCAACTAATTGGCTTTGGGTCTTTTCCGTTTTGAGTTGGGTATTTTTATTCGAGCATTTGATTAGAGAATTGGCCAAATTGAGAAGCGAACAAGAAACGCAACTTCAAATTGCTAAATTGGGGAGAAGCGAAGTTAAAAGAATGTTTAAAGTTATTCTACAGATTTTAAAACTCATCCTACGAAGATACACATGGCATCTGTTAGATAATAGATACACCCGCTTTAAAGTCTGTGGCCCCCTGCATTGCTGTGCAGTCAACTCAATTTCCATTGAATTTCCAGTTTCCAGTTTGGCAATTGCAGGCAGTCAACTGCGAAACGGCTAAATTGGTTACCCTTATGTCGCTTTGTCTCTGGCTTAAAATTGATTGAAATTATCAGCTTTGCTTTTTGGCATGCCCGTGTCTCTGTCCCTCCGCCAGGACTCTCCCCCTTTCGGCCCCCTCTGGGGCCACATTAAATGGGTTAAACGAGGCAATGTGTCGTCGTTGTCGACATTTGGCAAAAAGGCTTACGCTTGTTACTTAATTGGATTTGGTTTAAGCTACAAAATTACAGGCAAACACAGCTCACAATAACAATAAAGTTGTAGTTAAATTGCTGCCATCCAGAGATGTGGCCAGTGCTTGTGGCGGAGAGTGTGTCTAGTGGGGGTGTGTGTAGTGTGTGTGTGGAGTGTGTAATGATTGCCTGAATCTCCGGCAGCTGCGCTTATCGCAATCACACACTCGTAGATTTGCTCCAGCTCTGGCTCTGAAGGCTGTCAGAAATCCAGCTAACGAAGCCCCCTGCCACTGCCACTGCCACTGCACATTGTAATTAGCCATGTATCCATGTATAAGCTATGTATCTCGAAATATTGCCAAAAATTAAACGCTCTGCCAGCACGAAACAAAGCGAATGTAATGCGGGAATTTATTTTAGACACAACATCAACCATTTAGTTTGACAATTGAAATGGCAAATCGCAATTTGACAGCAGGCCTTCAAGTCCTCAGCTTGTCTGTGGTGTAATGAACATATGAATGGTAAATAATAAAGACTTGTAACTAACACAATGCATTAAAAGAACCCTTAACATGGCTTTTGATTTGGCAAACAGCAGTTTGACTTCACTTGTTAAGCACAAAGACGTCAATTAATAACTTTATAAAGAAGCTTTTCAATTATTTGAAAACAAAAACTGGTATTGAACATTTTCTCCTGACATTCTTAGCATTTAAAGAAATCTTTAAAATTATATATTTGCGTCAGCAGCTTTTAAATTATATTTATACAAGAAAATATCCTTAAACATATAAAACAATATATTTTAGTTAAACGAGCACATAAAATTACATCCAAAAATATAGCAAATATAACCTTATTAAGCCAAGTGTAGTAAAGAAAATATATCTTAATAAAATACTCTATTATCCTGATGCTCCTGATGAAATGGATAAAATTCCGACCCCAGTTGGCGGAGGTCGAGGAACTGGCAAGTGCTGGTTAGTTAATGGCTCCTGAATTCGAGATACTTCATTGCCGGAATGCTTGCCATTCAAATGGCAAAACTAATGCTGCTTGAAGGAAGCTGAAAATTTTTGACATGCCTTTTACATTTCCAGCCAGGATCTTCGACTCCCTGACTCCCGACTTGCGGTCGCGTGGCCAACTTGGAAGTTTTTGGTACAGAAGCAGCATGTTGGCAGCTCTGCCGTCAGTCTGTCATATTTCTAAGACCTATAAAATATATATACACACACATTCCAAGTATATATAAATATGTATATCAATTTGTTTGTATATTCTAACTGGGTTCCATCCGTGCGCTCCTTTTGTTTTGTGCGTTTTTGTTCTTGTGTTTTGTTTTTCCTTCGCTGTGGCAACATATTTCACTGCATAATTTCCTAGCTGATGGGGACGCCTCTCCCCCTCCAACCTTCCCCCTCCCCGGACGCAACGCATGCAAATGACAACAGCAACATCACGAGCGGGAAAAACAAGCAACACTAAAAAAGTTGACAAGGGGCAAGCCGCAACAAACGTCTAACTGACAGTTGTCGTTGGGTCCCCCACTATCTATCTATTGTATATTTCAAAAAGGTATATCGAATATTACCAAGCGGGTAAAGATTGTTTCTTTTTTCAATAAATCATAATGTAAAGAGGCTGTGAGAATACTAGCACGGTTTTTTGAGTTAAAATGGGTACAAGGTTTATTCTTAAACTGTTATCTATCGCTTATCGGCCTTCTGGCTAAGATCAAAGTAAAGAAAAAAAAGGATTCTAGCAAGGAAATGTAATACAATTCTACTAACTTAATTAATTAAAATTGCACAAGCTTTAAATACAAAAAATGTTTTTATACCAGAATTAGTTCTGGTTAAATTCCAAATTAATCGTTTCTTATTAATATAAGCTAGAGATATACCATCCTTAACCTAAATAATAACAGTCAAGATATTAAAAATACCAAATAATACAACCAATATCCTCTACCATTCCTTCTCTTCCTTTTAAGGGAAACCAAGTAGTCGTCTTGCCTAGACCCTCGCTCGGTTGGCAACCATTTTTTCAGCTCTGCGCTTGGCTTGTTATCATTTTTTAATAACATTGTTGCGCACAGCGGTAAAATTTGCATAAAACACACAGCGGGGCGACTCCGACGGGACAACAAACGATGGCTGGCCGCGGCGGCGGGGCAAGACGGAATAGGAAATAAGGATACCGGAGACAGCGGCCAACATGTGGTATGAGTAATTTCTTGCTTAAGCACAAGACAATGACACGAGCGTGGTTTATGATTGTGCTCTTCTGTGTGTGTGTATTGTGCGAGGAAATGACGGGATTGAATAAAACAATTTTCATACAAATTCCGTGCATTTGCATAAATTTCATGCACTACGGAGGACGTGGCGATGTCGTCATTTTCATTCTCATCTACTTAGCAAAGTGCGATGCAACACACGCATCCTCCGCAGAGGACATCCGCGGTTGGAGGACAGGACCGAGGACTAACGAAGGCATCAGAGCATGACATTTCAGTGACGCGTCGAGCATCTGGCCCCACCACCTCACCCCGTGTGCCACCCCAATTGCAGGACCTGTCCTGTGCCGCCTCCCTTACAGTGCCTCACAACACGCCTGCGAAAGTTTTGCGACAAACTTTTTTGTCGCTTTGGCAATAATCATAAAATTTCACTGCATATGAAACAAAAAACCATAAAAACTGTACAAAAAAGGAGCAGAAGAAACGTGATTGCAGCATAAAAGCGTCATTTACATGCCGTTGTCGCTGCACTTGCATCACTCTCCAAGGCAGCCAAGTGTCCTGGCTCCCATCCTGGTCCTGCTGCTGCTCCTGCTCCAGCTCCTGCTCCTGCTCCTGCTCCTGCTTCGGCTCCCCGTTCCCGTCCTCGTCATTGACGTGCTGCTGGTCCATTTGCGCATGCGTCGCAAACTTTTCCGTTTGCCATTTGCCGCCTCAATAGTTGCCAGTGCCAGGCCCCACGGCTTTATTGAGGTTTTGTTTAAGCTTTTAGCGTAGTTTCCACTTTTCGGGTGGATTTTCCCGAGGACGGGGACCCCCCTTCCATTCCATTTGGCCGAAAAAAAAGTTTTTTTCGGTTGTGTGTGTGTGTGTGTGTTTGGCCGGCAGCATTTTTGCAATTAGGCAACTGTTCTATACGAGAGAGTGTATTTCTTTTTTACTTGTTCCCTTAGTTTGCCAAAATGCAATGGAACTTTTCATTTTCGGCCACAGTTGCACAGAGTTTTCATTGCTAACAGCATTCGGCACACACACACAGGGACAGAAATTGGTGCGTAATTGAGACCGAATGTAAAGTGGACTCTGTTGGAGGCCATAACAGCTTTTTCGGATCCTTTTCCTTCGTCCTTTTTTTTTTAGTAGAGCAATTTGAAGAGGAATATTTATTAAATTATGAGTGGGGAATATATTTTTTAATTGGATATGGTATTTTTTCGTACGAGTTTCAGGCGAATATTTAATTTCATGTTCATGTTTCAATAATGGGGAAAAATGCAATAAACTTTTAGAGAAGAATTTATACAAATAAAAACCCTTATTGATATATTTTGCAGTTTGTAAACATTAAGTTTTAATTATCAAAGGCTGATTCAGCGACTGTAATGGGATATTTTTCGGATGTATTTATTATCAGAAATTATACATTTGTATTAATACTTTAAGAAGGATTTCTGTTATTTAGGAACTATTAATTCCCGCAATTCACCTGCACTATCTGCCTTTTGAAATGGACAATGCAAACGCGTATCGGGCCGTGTAATCTATTTGCTTGTTGAACTTGTGTTTGTCACTTCATTCCATTTAGCGCTAAGCAAGCGGAAGCCTCATCAATATGATGGTCGTGCCGCATTATCAAACGTATTTATTTGGCAAACAGCTAGAGATGTGAACAGAAACAAGACCCCGGCAAAGCCGAGACATAAAGATAAACTAAGACGCTCTTATCGCCGGAGATGAAAGCAAGAAAAATGGCAAAGGAATTGCCAAAAAGATACTCGCACGCACGCACTCCAGGATGCGGATGCTAGAAGTGGCACGTGGACCCCAAGGAAGCCAGGGGGCCGAGGGAGGGCCAGGGACAGCAGCAGCGTTGTGGATACGAAAATATTGCCCACGTTGACAGCTTAACGTACATAATTAATGTGACAATCTAAGGGAATGCGTGTGTCCGTGTGTGTGCGGACATTAATATATGGGCATTGGGCCAGATAAACATGTTGCCAAAATGATCACAAACACACCCGTGTGTGTGTGGGCACATCTGACGACGCCGGGCATTAATTACAGGCTGGGATGATGCCTTCTGGCCAGTGCTCAACTTAAACCGCCAACTCATTAAAGGAGCGCCCAACTTTGGCGCAGCCAACAGGGCGTATGCGTGACGCGCGCTAAATAAAATTGAGAGACAAACAACAAACATTAAAAGTTTTTATTGTCCAAATGCGTTCTCGGCAAAAATATAACTGAACACATCCGCAGAGACACTCACAGACACACACACACACACACACACACCCACCCACCAGAGCCTCCTTGTCGGCAACAAAAAGCATTAAATTACTTTATAATCCGTTTATAGCTTTGCCCGGAAGTGGTCCAGACGCACACAAACTGACAAACAAGTGCCGGCAAACACTCCCATGCACAGGCTCTCGGGCTCTCTGAAGCGCCCCTTGGGAGGGCAGCTCAACAGCATAATCAAATCAAAGATTACGTTGAAACATTGAAATTACGTCCCGAGCAGAAAGCACTCATAGTCATAGACACTGCCACACCAGCCGGGGCACACACAAGCACACACAGGCAGGGGCACGGGCCGACACGGGTCGCTCTTCCTCGTCCTCGTCCGAGTTGCCCAAAAATTAAATGGCTTTTCCGACTGCACTCACAACTTTTTGATACTCCAGTTAGGCGATATTTTATCATCAATACATTTTTGCAGGTCATTTCAAAGGGGTTTCCATTAAAAAAAATTAACAAATGAAAATAATTTTATTAATTAAAAGAGTGATTATACCTTTTTATAAATATATGTACATATATAAAATATAATATAAAATATGATATGTCTAACATTATGTGATAACTCAATAGTAATTAAAAAGGTGTTTTAAACTCCTTTTTAAAACTAGTTTTTAGAAGTTTGCTACCCTAGATGAAATAATTTTGTTTTTATTTTAAAAATGTAAACATTTGTTTTTCAACATATACAATATTATATTTCCGTAACGATAGACATATTTTATGAGTCCGATTATAAGGAAATATTTCAATATCCTAAAGCTTAAGCCATATTCCTTATGATTCTCTCCATAAATTGTTTTTAAGAGAAACTTAAAACCCATTAAAAAATTCAATTAAAATCCATTATGTATTAAAAAAAAAGTTAGTTCCATTAATTATTCCCAATACGTCCCAATGAAACCCTTTTTATGAAAGGCAAATTTGACCATAGTTTTAAAACCGCTTTCCTTGAAATAATTGTTTCCAATTAATTACTGCTTGTAGAAACGAGTCCTTAAAAACCCCCCTTTAAGTTGCCTAATGCTTTAACAGAAAATAACTTTTTCAAATTAATTACTTTTCATAGGACCCCATGAATCCCCTCTTTTTTTTGAGAGCCCCAAACTATACCTAACGTGAGGCGTTGCTCGGTCGGTGTGCAAACAATTACAAACATAAAGCGAAAGGCTGTACAACTTTGACCCTGGAAAACGTAAACAGCAAGAACTACGGAACTATGGGACTACAAAAAAGGCAATAACAACAACAAAAAGCGGGGAAAGCGCAATAACTTTACTTCATTCATGCACACAAGGTGATTCATGTTCAAACGCAAACCTGCGCACTCTCTCTTTCGCTCGGCTTCGGCTCGCTCTCTCTCTCCCTCTCTTTCGCTCGGCCTGTTGCCATCTCGCTCTCCTTGCAAAGGGTGGCAACCCGAAAGAAGTCGAAGCTGGCGGATGCCAAAGCCACGGCTTTTACCAGAACAGAACAAAAATCTAATCCCGCTCTCAAAAATTTGTTTCTTTTTATTTATTAATCTTTTTAAATGTTACAGAATTATAAAATATTTACTTTTTTTATATTTCAATCAAAGAAATAATTTTGCAAATGTAGGCCTAGGGAATTTCAGAATCAATGTGCCGTTGTAAAATTTATATTTAATCATTTTTATCAAAGTGGTGTTAGTTATTATTTAATTTTAAATTAAATTGTATCTTTTTCCAAAGAAGTAGGCAGACTTTCAAAAATATTGTTTTACGTTCTATTTACAGGATAATATTCTTTTGATCATTTCCGGTTTCATTAATTTTCTATTTAAACAAAACAAATAATAATTTCCAATAATTAATATTAATATTAATATAATTTTACATATTTTAAAATATTATATTTTCATTATTCTAATATTTATCCCGCATCTGAAATTCCAAAAAAGCCAAAACCGAAGGAAAAAAGCTAAAGTGGCAGCCTTAATAGCAGCACGCGCTGCTTGGCTTTCACACATTTCAGAGTTCATTCGAAAAGCAACGCGTTCGGTCACAACACCCAGCGCCTGTCTGCCTCTCGGAGTCGGAATCCGTGAAACGCCAGGTTTAGAGCAATTAAAGACAGCACTTTTTGAGATAATACACCCTTACAAGGAAATTGAACAAAAAAGGGGAAAAAGACAATTCATATTTTTGAAAATCCAGAATTCCCGCTTCACGCAATTCTCAATTTTTCCCGCATTTGATCTTCAAATAAAGCCAAATTTAACGGGTTTTTATCAGTTGGCTTTGGCCTGTGAACGTCGTCGCCGCACTGCTGGAATTTCCCACATTTTCCGAGATTTTCCCCTCAGTTGTCTCGCCGACTTTGGCCTGTGAACGTCGTGCCCGCGCTGCTAAGTTTCCGCACATTTTCCGAGATTTTCCCCTCTTTGGTGTGAGTGTGCGGCGTAAGCGATGGTGTGTGCGTGTGCGTGTGGCAAGGGCGCCAAGTTTTCGGTGAGACTTTAACCACCAGTAAACAACAACAGTGCCGAACAGAGACATCCAGCAAAAAAAAAAAGGACGAGAAAACCAAACCAAAAACCCACAGAAAAAAAGGGAAAAGTCAAACAGAGCCGCCGGCCTGGGGAAGTTGTCACAAAAACCGCAATCAAAAATAGTAAACAAACTCGGGGAATTCGATAAAAATCAACAAGGGAAGACGACGCCGCTAAGTAGGCAACAAACCAGCTGCTGGCCAACATGGAAATGGACGTTAATCGCCCGACTGGCCGCCATGGCAACCTAATGACCATATCCGCCCGCTGCTCCAACAACAACTCGGGCCCGGCCATCACAGGAAACGGAGCCGTAACCGGATGTGAGGCCAGTTCCGGTGCGTCGCCGCCCAGCGGCTGCTGCGGCATCTTGAGCCGCCTCTTTTGCGTGAGTCGCCACAAGGCCACCCAGTCGGTGGGGGGCAGTGACTTGCCCCTGGCCCAGCTGCAACTGCAGCACCAGCAGCGCAAAGGTGCAACATCCGGCTGTGCTGCGGTTTCCGGACAGCGACGGCGACGCACGCCACAGGAAATCTACTTCGAAAGTCGCGGCAAGTCCTGCAAGAAGCTATTGAAATTCAATGGTAATTCAAACAAGGTGAGTGGCTCTATATTTCAGCACTGACAAAAAAATATATTTGTTTCTTTAGAGAATTTCAAAATACAATTTAAATAAAAGAAG
This sequence comes from Drosophila nikananu, assembly GCA_008042635.1. Taxonomy (NCBI): domain Eukaryota; kingdom Metazoa; phylum Arthropoda; class Insecta; order Diptera; family Drosophilidae; genus Drosophila; species Drosophila nikananu. The sequence goes on from VNJV01010959.1 coordinate 15,710, forward strand.
ATCTGTTCTTTGGTCTGATAAAGTTTTACTAAAAAGGCAACTTAGTTAGTATCTAGACTTTTAATTCCAATCTTACCCCTATTTTTATTCGATTTACTTTGACTGTGTAGTTGAGCAGAATTTCGCGGTTTTCTTTACATTAAGCATTCAGTGGCATAAAGTGGAATAATCAGGGCTTACTCAGGATTGAGGATTGCCTTCGGAACGAAGTTGGTTTTAAATCGGGAAAGTAAGAGAAACTTTATGTGTAAAAGTATAAAACTAAACGTTATTCATAAAATAACAATACGGAAAACTGGTAACAATAAGAAATTCTATCTGAAACCCAATTAATTCCAACCGGACCCACTTCGCCTTGCCAATAGTATATTTGAAGAGGCCCAAAACGAATTCTTTTCTTGTAAAGCAAAATACACCTTAAGAGAATTCCCAATGCTTATCGCATAATGGAACAATTCCCCCCCTTTCTCGAGCACACTGCAAACAATCCTAAAAGTGCATAAATTTTACAGTCTCCTGGCTACATTGTCATCCATTCCAAGGCAGAGACCCCAAAGCCGAAGCTCTGGCGCCAAAGTGCCAGGAGCCATGAGCCATGAGCCACTCAACCGTAAGGTAGCCAATACCCGGGGGTACTCGGTACTCGGGGAACCCCTGAACCCCGCACCACCTCCCGCACAATTATGCATATGCGAGTGTGTGTGTGTGTGTGTGCCGGGGCCTTTGTTATAAATTTTGGAAAATTTGTAGCCAAAGCTGTGGAGTGAAGTTCGCTCGATTGCTACCGGCTTGTTTGGCCTAACATAGGTAAAAGGCAACAACGCGGCATGGGAAATCGGGTGGGAAATCGGGGAAAATAGGGGCCAACGCAGACACACACACACACACACACACTGGAGCACGCTTATGCCACTTTGCATATAAATCATTTGGCATTGTGGCCAGAGAGCGCAATGCGCTTATGAAATATTTCGTTTGTTTAATGCGCCAAAGGACAAACATTCCATTCTGCAGACCCACATTTTGCCCCCGGATCTCTGCGAAATACCCACTAATTAAAAACGTGCAAAAAGAAAAGCCAATCAAACAGGTCGATGCACAACAATGGCCAGTGTGTGTCTCTCCTGTTTCCCAAAAACAGAAAACCGTAGATGTTCAAATAACGAAGTGCACTGAGAAAAGATTCGATTGAGTGGAAGAAGAAATTTAGAAGTAACAAATACCTTCATTTATATTTAAGTATTTTTGTATTTCAGAAAAGACTTAAGAAAATATTAAGATTGGAAAATATACACAAAGATTCAGGTTCGCCATCAGCATCACCATTTCATGTTTAAATCGTTTTCCATAAACTTAGGGAATGTTTTCCATACAATATTTAAACTCTTTTACATATTTATTACCCATTTATAATACAACTAAAGCCATAGGATATCCCAGTTATGTTTGCTTAATAAGATTTAAATACAAAGCCGTTTTAGACGCAACTTTAAATGTTCGCTGTGTGTTTTGCTTATTTGCACATCTCCGTTTTTGTGAATCAAATGCACATTTCACACACATACGCCCACAGCCACGCCCACAACCACTTGGAGTGTGCAATCTGCCGACCATCACGCACTGGAGCGCAAGCAACAGGATGAATTTGTTAAACAACACGAGCACGAAGGATCTGCAGCAAGCTCAGAATTGGGCACAAGGATGGCAGCGGGCGGTGGCTGGAGCAGCGCGGGGCGGGGCGGGGCGGCTGCGAGAAGTGAAAAGTGAAAAACCCATTCGCCCTATCAAGTGACATCATCAATTTCAGTCTATTTTGCACACAGTCGACTTGTGGCCCCCGTCGGTCCGAGTCCAGTGCAACAATGCCAAAGGACATTAACACCCAGCCGGAGGAGCTCCAGAGCGGCAGAGGCGTTGTGGGGTTACCCTGTAAAATTCAATTCGAAAAGCTTTAGTCGGTCATTGAATCAAGCGCTTTGAGCGGAAGGACCAGCTAGAACCAAGAGCCCGGTTCCTTTGATAATCAATCTCATTACCCTCGTCGCCGTAGTTGCACAATACTGGGGTAGTTTACACTCCTTCTGCTACTCCTATTTCGCCGCGTCGTCCTGCCCCCCGATCGATTTTATAATGAAGCTATGGCTTAGTTAAAACAAAAAACTGTTTGTTTTGCGGGGGTGTGAGAGCGCACAGGATAAATTGTATCCGTTTGCAAGGAAGCAGGGAAGCCAGCAACCACCCAACATGCCAAAGACAAAAAAGAAAACGGAAATCAACCCCCGAAGGATGTACATATTTTTACGGATAGCGTTGCAATGGAAATCTGTCGAGTGAAGTTTACCCTCTTAACCAAATGCGATAATGCTGTAAGATATATTTACATTAACGGCAGCCGAGTTCGTTGGGTGGAAGGTGAAATGTGAAGGTGCAGGGCATAGCTGGGCATAGACGAATAACCGCTGCGTTCAAGGTTTTTCTTTGTTCACCCAACGCCCAATTACCAAGGCAACTATCCTCATGTCCAAACCAATGGCTAATTAAATACCCTTTGCCATTTAAATCCTGATATCTTGCATTTTCATCACCTAATTAGCTCGACTTGCACAAAGGCTTTGGCAATCAAGGACTGTGGGTGCTCAAGCAGCGGAAAGAGTATTATGAAAAAATGAAGGACCTCTGGCGAGCAAGGCGGAAGTGACTAGCCAGTGTCCTCCGCCCCATTTTACCACCCTGTTTGCCCCCACCAGCTGTGCCTGTCTCTGTGTGAGTGTTGTGTGCCTGTGCATACATATGCATAAAAAGGAAGAAAATGCCATCAACATTGCAACGTTGTAATTGCCAACAGGCAATGAAGAGCCGCAGCCAAAAGGATACGAGGGGCTGGTAGGAGGGAAAGCGCAGCAAACTGCCAACTGCCACATGTCCTGCCAGCTTGGCTCGAACAAAAAAGGAGTCCTCAGTCGGTCACTCACCAGCGGCGAGGGTTACTTAAGCAGTACTTGAAGGATATGTAGGAATTTCTCTAATAATTTAAGGAGGTTTGATTGAAGATATTAATAAATACCAAGACAGTATATTGCATTATTAGTATTATTAGTATATTAAGCAGAAACTCATTTGTTTAGTGGAAAATAAAATTCCAAAAAATATGCCTTATTAGGCTTTCTAAAGTAGATCTTGTCAGACGTGAAACATCTCTATAATTTCTTTAAACTATAAGGATTTTTCGTAGGACTTGATTTTCAATCTAAGAGTTTAAAATAAATGTAATCCCTTCTTTCTCCTGATAACTGGGCCATCAACTTGGCAATCAACCCCCTCACAGGACATGTGCGTTGGGCCGACTGTGCGACATTTTTAGCACACGGCTAATGTGTTTTGGCCGACGCTGATGCTGCAACAGCAGCAGCAGCAGCAGCTCTCTGTTTGCAGTTCCCAGCCCTCAGCTCTCGGGTAGCAGGAGAGGAAAGCTGTGACATGGAGATGGAATAACGAGAGGCTTGCGGTCCACTCCCAACAACCAACTGCACTGGCTGACTGATGAGCCTGGTGTCCCGGCGCCTGTTTGCTTGCTGTTTGCCGATTTGGCCAGCCCCAAACTCTATTCATTATAATCAGGCCTGATTATGTCTGGCCGAAAGTTAAGCGGGCCAAGTCAATGCGAGAGTGTATTTATTTAACTGGCGGACAGGCTGGAAAGCGGCAAAGGATGTGTATAAAATAAAAAGTCATAAAAATGAACCGTTAATCCAAGTAGTTGAAACGGGACCCTTTTTATTTTTTGCCCTCCTTTTTTTTAGCAGATGAAGCGGTTGCCTTTATTTTGGGTGGGTTTCCCCTACCCTTCCCCTATTCCTCGCCAATGACGATGACAAGGGTGCTTTGCCGCCTCACTGACTAAATAAAATTGGAATTTATTATCATGATTTGTAGCAAGAAGAGGCAGAAGAGCCTCCGCCAAGAGACAGCGGCCAAATGGCGGGCATAAAAAGAGCAGCAGCAGCAGCAGCAGCAGCAGCAGCAACGGTCCATTCCTTCTCATCAGATGCCAACCCTCAGACTCTGCCTCTGACTCATGCCGAATCCCGAACGCCTAACCCAAAGTCATAGACTTAGATAAGTGAGCGAGGCATTCTTAAATTTATATTCCCCGCCAGAGATTTAAATCGTTCTGGTCAAAGTTGAAGTCACCGCCCACTGGCGTCGCCACTGGATGGCAGTGGGCGTGGCAGTGGCAGAAGGCTTAACTGTGCAGCTTCTTTGCTGGTTTATTAGGGGTTTTCCCGCAAGCGCTGCTAAGGCGATTTGCTGCTATTCAAGCTGATGCAGCTTTGGCCCGGACCACGGGCCGTATGCGCGATTTTGCTGACTAGCCCTGGTGGGCGCCTTTGTGGTAAGTGGCAACGGGGCAACTAGCAAACTGGCAACTGGCAACCGGAAACTAGAACCCAGCAAGTGGCACTGGCAGCTTAAAGCTATCAATGGGCAACTGAGTGGCAGGTTTTCTAATTGCAGCGACCGCAACATGAGCGAAAAGATTTATGAGTCAGGCGGGAGGGCAACTCGAAAGTGATTTTAAACCGCTTCTAGTTTTGTATTCAGTTGGATCTTGCTTAGTAAATGTATAAGGCTGCTTTACAACTGTTTTAAATTTAAAAAATTCTTCAAATAAGCTCCAGGGAAGGGTGTAGATTTATAGCTCTCCTAAATATTTTCTATTTGAGACTTCCATATAAATTTTCTTCTTTATATTTCCTTCATAACACAATCACTTCCTTAAAGCTGACTTTCCTCTCTCACAAATAAATAAAAACAATATTTAAAAGCCATTTTAAAATTACCTCAGCTCAAATGGCTTTTCTACTTTCGTTATTATTAAATAACTTAGGTGATTGTTCCCTTTGGGCTGAAAATCCTTTTAGGCCAAGCTGTTTGTCATATTTTATTAAATTTTCTTCTATAAATGCTCGGCAATAGCTCAGGGCTATAAATATTCCAGAATGACAATATCCTGAAAGTCATACATATTTCCAAATTAAAATCTTTCATCAATCGCCAGAGCCACACCCTTGTCCCTAAGCCATGGCTTACGTTTGGGGCTGAATTTGAGAAACTATCCCAGCACTCCCAGCCATTACTTCTCCCATCTCGGCCATTATGGTTAAGCCTCCTTGGGAGGCTTACCTGCCAGGTATTTCTTGTTTAAACCACAGAGTCTGCTGCCATTTCGAAGTTGCTCTTGGGCGAACTACTAGTGGCAATGGGCGGGAATTATTCGTAGGTATATTTGTGTATTTGTGGTTGTCAATGTTTTTGTGGAATTTTTCATTTTCATACCATCGTGCCACGAGAAGCGGAAGCAGCAACAGCCTTGTATTCAAAGTTGTGGCTTTCCCCCATGGGGGGAAGAGGAGGAAGTGGGGATAAGCTTAAGTTGAAGTTGAAGTAGAGAAGTATAAAATGTTGCGAAAGAATGTGTAAATGCAGCCCCCGCAATTTCATTTCACCTGTCAGCTCAGTGTTCCATCTGCCGCTGCATAAAAAATAAAAGTAAATATAGAAAAACCATCTCCAGCGTATAAGCAAAAATGTTTTCCTTTTTCCCCTTTGGGGAAGGGCAGCCAGGGAGATGGCAAAGTTTTGGAAGCTGGCTAAGCTGTCGGCTCTCTGGTGTCTGCTCTGCTGTGACAAATTGCGTTAATGCCAAGTTAAGCTGCCGGGGGGGCTGGGAGGTGCCTCGACCTTTCCACTTTCCACTTTCCTGGCTCTCTCCTCCGCCTGCCGAGGATCAAGCTGTCTCCAGCTTGATGCAGTTAATTATTGTTGCATCTATTTAGCCCATCTGTCTGGCCCTGAAAAGAATGCTGTAGCTCTCCACCAACCCAGGCTTAAGCTTAATGCCGGGATAGATGAGATAAATTTTATCGCTATATCCAGCGGATTTTAAGCCCTTTAAACTCGATTATTTAATTGGATATATCACCTAGAGAGGAGGTTTCTAGAGGTTAAAGCTTGGAATTTATAGAGTTTCCTACATTTTCCTACTTGGCACACAGCTGGCGCTTGATTAGCCTCCTTCCGAGGACTAAGCAATTTCCCTGCCACATGTGCCGCATGTGCTGTCAACAATATTTTGGCTCTGGCCAAGACATTGCCATATTGAAGGCAACAAAAAAATAGAAGAATTAAAAAGACATTTGTGCCAAAAATTAAATTAATTTCTTTTTTGGCAAGGGCCAACATCATCAGCCCAGCCTCCTACACAATTTCCCTGCGCGCATCAATTTAATTCAATTTATTATCCACGCTCCAGTGTGTGTGTGTGCGAGGGCTAATTCAATGAAGTGTAGACAACAAAATAAGTTAAAATTTCATGCCCTGGAAAGTAACGGCTTTAAGAGAGTCTTCGGTTCCCGGAGTGATGGGCAACAGAGAGTCACTTGCAGGGCCATCAGGGGAACCCCAGAGTAAGGACTCGCGAAGCACGCGAAAGGCTCGCGTGGGACGCGCAATATTTGATGGATGGCAGGGCATCGGTGATATGCTAACGTGCTGGCAGCCAAACAGAATGCGAATGCCAGCCAGGAGCAAGGAGCACAGAGCAAGGACATCCAGTCCGAGTCGGGCATGCCTGCCTTTGATGTCGAGCCCTCACATCACATCGCGTCGCGTCGCACAATGGGACAACTGGGTCGGTGGCAGACAATGGGAGCGAGCATTTAGGCTCGTGGCAAACAATGATAGGGGCTTTCAAGGCTGTGATTGGAAATGGCTGGGAACTTGCATAGACTCTTCCCCTTCTCCTTCTTCGTGTGGTGTAATATTTTCCATTCTTCAGTACCAATTGTTGTCCACACCAATAAATCTGAGGAATATGAATATTCTTACAAGGAATTTCTTGAGAATTCTCTTGCAATTTAAATATATAAAAATGTATAGGAAATATGTCGTAAATGTATAACCCCACTTCCTCCCATATACCTAACTTAATATAAATTTCATCACTCCCCAACCGGAGATTCTAGCTGTGTAATGGGTTAATACCCCGAAGCTGGAGAGACAATATCTTGGGGTCTTTAAAGCAGTCCCAAATAAAATTCTATTTTATGTTAGGCATGGCTCCGGAAATGAAACACAAAAGCCAAGGAGAGCAGCAGCAGCAGCAGCAGCCGCAGCAGATAGGAGCCCGGATCGGGTGAGAGGGAGCCAGTTTTTATGTGCCGCCATATAAATTCGGTTTGCCGGGGACTCCGCTCCCGCTCCGGCATCCAACATCAGAGTACTTGAGGCTCCGCATTACGTTTATGGCTGCCTAAATTAAACACAAGAAGCCAGCCAAAGACGCCAAAGTGGCAGGGCATTCAAGGCGAGGCCCAAGGGGGGTGGTGGCCCAGAGCCGGGCCGGGAAAAGGGACGCCGAGAGCAAGGGAAATTGCTACAAGTTGCTTTATTTTATGCGCATATTTGCGCATATTACTCATACGCCCGCCTGGCATACATCTTCATTTAAAGCAAACGTCTTTAGCCCGGGGACAGAGGAAGGCGGCCACACGGAGGCGGAATCTCCACGCAGCAGGCCCAAGTCGTATACTTTTATTTTATTAAATTTTCATTTCATTTCGTCTGTTAGACATTGCCATACATTACACGCTCAACATGTTGCATGCCGCCGCCGTCGTCGTCGTCAGAAATTCGTGAACATTTTCCCGCTCGCTTTAAGCGAGATGATGGCCATGGGTATTAAGGGGGACAGGGAGACGTTGGAATTCTCAACAGGCGCCGTCTCTCATTAAAAATAACTGAAAGAAACATTTCCTCGCTGATTCGCTGATTGCCAATGAAAAGCGCAGATGTGGGAGATTTATGCGCTCAAAGGGGGATTCGCTTCCTTGGCCCCGTCCCGACCTGATTTATGTGGCCCCGTATGAATGGCAAAGTGAATAAACTGGGCTCACCGTTTTGTATCCGCCAGGATATCTCCGGCTCAAAGCTGTTTCCGATTCCCAGTGGGTAAGGTCGTGCCCTGGCCCGCAGCCCTGCCCTTCAGGCCCTGGCCCTCCCCTTGGCATCCCCATTGAGTATCGCACAAATGGGTTATTGATGAGCTATTCTGCTCGGCTCTCCGGTGGTGACTCCGCACAGTGGCAAAGTTTTGAACTCGGTCTTAGGCTCAGTTTGTGAATTGAAGCGTGACTGGGACTCTGCCGGTGCCCCTAATGAGACAATCCCAAGGATACACACTCACACACAGCTGCTTTTGTATTCGAGGCAATACAGGAGGACCTCAAGTTGCTGTCAGATCAAAGGCAGGCAGACTGCTTACCTCTGACTGGCAAACTTGTGGCAACTTTCCAGAGGGAACAGCACAGCCGCAGAACCCATCCCAGTCCCAGATTGGATGCCACTTTTGGTCCCTGCTCCACTTGCATAACGCGAAGCCGCAATTGCCTGGCAGCTGCAGCAGCGGCAGCTCAAATTTCATTAGCGCTCAACTTTAAAATTGTGGCACATGCGTGGCTCTTAGGGAAGGAGGGGAAATCCCATCCTTCTCGCTGCTTTCCAACTCTCCTGCGCGTTGTCTCCGCTGATGTCGCACTTGTCACATAAATGTGCTTAATCTTTTACACCGGCAAAACCCCATCCTGAGAGCTAACACTGACACAGTGTGTGCGCCAGACTGGCGAATGTTCGGGAACTTTTGTGATGGCAAAAATGCTGTAACATTTCTAAGAATCAAATTTAATTTGTTGCGAAACTTTCACTGTCCTTTAACAAATAAATAAAGAATACTTCTAAAGGAGATTAGGCGACATTACAGAAAGTTTTCTTAAGAATGTGATGCTGCATGGGGAGGGTTTCAATGATACCTACAAAAATAATGTTCTCGAACAAACAGATTTAAAGAAGTAAGGCAGAAGGTGAATTTATACCTACAAACATAATTTTAAATTTAAAACTTTTACAACTATTAGGGTATAAAAACAGTATAGACCTTTTTAAATTCTATAAAGTATTAAAATTAAATTCCCTATATTTTGGCTGCTTAGCTTAGCTAACCCCCAATAAACGATGACATTTCCATGGACGAACTAAAAGCAATATCTATATCTCCGCTTGCATTACCCCGACAACTCTTCTGGTATTTCCTCCTGCGTTTCCTTCCACAAAGTTTGCCAGCATTTATCGCCCATGGTGCAGACTTGTGGGGTTGCAAGTGGATTCCCAGACTCGCTACCGCTACCGCTCCCGCTTCCCGCTTCCCCTCGAGCAGCCGGGACTTGTCTAACATATCAAATTTGTAGCTACGCATATCCTTGTGCGACTCAACATGTCAACTAGCGCCGAGCCGAGGACGAAACTTTTAGCCGCCACTGCCTCGTGTAGTTTGGCAAAGAACTTTAATTTGTGCATTACTTGCGACGCCGCAAGGACTCGTGTCCTGGGGGCAGGCGAGGTGGCAGAAACTTTCGCATATATAAGTTTACACCGAGTTGCGGCCGAGCAGGGAAGGTGGAATGGTGGAGGGTGGATTGAGGCAGGGGGCTGGGCTTTTCCTTACTTTAAGCTGCTCGTAATACAACTCATTAAATTTAGAAAATACGACGAGCACTCGCGGCGAAAGTTGCCAAGACGGGACGAAGAAAAGTTTCGCTGTGGGCCCATCCGTTGACATCTACATTTACACCATAAACTTGGCCAAGATGAAGGAGGGCCAAGATCCTGGCCAGCGCGATGCCTAACCCGGAAATTTAAGTTCTCCCTTTTGCTGTTTAATTGCAACGGATGTCGGCGTGTAAATTATTTTGTCTGCTGCCTGCCTGCCGCAACGCTGGCCTCATTTTCTGTGCTAATGAGCAACTTATTAAAAGTTTTGCCAGTTCTACCTCCGACCTCCGACCCCGACACCCTTGCCACTCCCTGCCCCCAAATCCCACTTGCTCCCCGTCTGGACCATGGACACAAAGGGCTGCGGATAGTGAAGCGCGTGAGGCGAATAATGAAATACAAACAGAAAATAACTGATACAATTGGCACTGGCAATTGAAAACAAAGCCGTTGCTGAAGTTGGAGATGGAGCCACAGCCGAAGCCCAAAGATAAGTTTTACAATCAGCCAGAAACTCATTTACGCTTGCGAAAAGCGTGGAAAATGAATCGAAGGAAAACTTCAATTTTCCCCCAGCAGGAATGCCTTTTCCGTGCACGTAAGAATGGTGAGTAAAGAACTCGAGGGGAAGTTGCCTCAAAGCGTGCATTTCAGCGATTGAAACGAAGGCTCCTGCTCTGCAAAAAGAAAACGAAATCTCTAATTTATATCTTTCAGATATATAAGCAGGATTCTGTCGATAATTAAGGCCAGAAATTTATTTTAAAAATATGAACATTTGGTTTGTGAATTAAGGTTGTACAGACACAACCATTATAGTTTAAATTACTATAAGAAATAAGTAGAAAACATATCTTACCATATTTAAATATTTTGACAATGAAATCATTAAAAGCGGATTCTACAATTGTGTTGAATAAAATTACAAATTAAGAAAACAAATTTACACTGAATTCGGTACCTAAAACATTTATTTGTATACAGTTTTAATTACCTTTTAAATTATTTGAAACCTATATTCTATGAGCCTGCTTTGAGCAGCTTTATATAAACTTTACCTTAAACTTTGCAAACATTAAAATATTATAAATCATCCATAAAGCATTTCCCTTAATAGATTTCAAATATCTGCATTCAGAGACTTGACACTTTTCGATCTTCAAGATGATCCGCAAGCTGCTTGAATGTCTGTAATCTATCGAATACCTTCCTTTCAACATCCTTCTTGGTGAGCCTCCCTCCGGCTCATCGCGGGGGGTGGTGCCGCAAGTTTCTCAGCCGTGGCAATGAGTTCATAAAAAAGGGGGTTCCTGCCGGCGGCCTTTGAGTGGAGTTGCGTGCGTGGATGGATGGCTGGATGGATGGTCTGGCCTGGGTGAGAGTGGGAGGAGTGCTCCTCAAGTGCTTAGACAATCGTGTTGAAGCTTTGATTTTCGAGCTTATGCTGGATTTGGGGGCGCAAGATTGTGCCGAGCTGGGGTCCGGGCTCCTTGGCTGCTCTGCAGTGCGCTTATGAGGGCGGGTAATTAAGTTGAAGTGCCCAGAGATATATATATATATACGCACACAAACACAAAGACAATTTGCCTAAGTAATGCCTGAGTCGATGACAGACTGACAGACGGACAGAGGGACTCAACGACTGAAGGGCTGTGGGACGGGCGGCCCAACTGACTGACTGACTGGTAAAAGTGTTGAAATGTCTGCGGCAGCACTTAATTAATTAATGTCGAGCGAGGCGAAATGAGAAAAGTTTCTGTGCCCCTGCTCCGGGAGCTCTGCCTGGGCTCCTGGATTCCTGGTTCTTCTGCGGCTCTTGGGGCAAACTTGGCAGCGGCAGCTATTTGTTAAGCTGCAACCGTTCAATATTTGTCACTGAACTCATTAAGCAAATTAATAGACAAAGTTGCCAATTGCTGACAATAGAGGGTTGGCTCCCAGCGCGCTCGTTCGGTCGGGTATTTGCCATTTTATTTACCGAGAAGATGCCAAGCTAGAAAAGGCGAAAGGCGAGACCCAAGACTGGAGACTCGAGACTTGTGGTGGCAATAAAATGGCACGCAATAAAAAACCCAAAGTCAACAAACAATTCCACGGCAGATCCTGCCAAGGCATTGGTACTGGCAGTCGCAGAAATCGATTATGGACGCCTCAGGCTGGAGAGACAGTGGGAGCCCTGGCGACCCAGTCTTGGCCACGTTTTCGATTTCGCCAATCGGCATTCGCCACCTGATGCCCGTTGCCACTGCCCCCGGAGCACCACACTGCTCGCCCCTCCATGGGTGGCATCCCATTTATCTCCCACCCTTGGCTGGGAAATTGCCAACGTTGCAGCTCAAAAGCGGAAGTGATTTTCCAGCGTGTACGTGTCTCCCCCCCCCCGGCGTGTGAGTGTGCGTGAGCTGATGTGCTGCGGAAAACTGTTACTCAGAAAGGAAGATATTTATATATTATACTTAGGGGATATAGTATAGAAGATTTCCTTGTAGACTTTGGGGTTTTAAAGATCGTAATTTACACCCACCGAACTGTAAACATTTTCTTCTAAAATTCCTTTATATTTTATCTATATTTTGCCTGTATAACTTTCCAATCCGCTGTGATCACTTCACCAAAACCAGTGACTTCTCGGCCAACTCCTGCGAGTCCACTGCCTGAATAAACCCCCACACAACTAATATGTGTGTGTGCCCCAAAATAGGGAGAGGACGCGGATGGCAGTGAAGGATTTTATGACCCTTGATAGTGGCAAGCGATTTGTTGCGTGCATTCCTGGCTGCCGTTGCATTTTCAATTTTGCAGCGCGCACTTTTGGCATCTTTCTTTGAATAATGCAATCGGCAATCGGGGGGTCGGAAGCGCCGCATTTTGCCCGCTGCAGCAGCCCGGCCAGTAACTACCTGTCTTCGCAAAGCTTATTTTGGCAGCTTATTAGAGAGATGACTTTTTGTGAATTTCCCGTGGAGTCAGTAGTATTTTCGCAGTCCCAGAGGGGGAGCCCTCTCTCTAGGTCTTGCCCCGCACTTATAATTTCCAAACACGAGCTTGCCATTTTAGGGGAAGCCAATCGCGTCATGTGGGGCAAAGTGACAAATATGCAGCACGTGCTGTGGTGGTTCTGGTTAAACGAAAAGGGCAGTTTTGTGGAGCAGCGACCTCCGATTGATGTGCCATTTATGCAGTCAGACAGCAGTTGGGGGTTATTCTGAAGATAATTAGATATTTCAGTAACTAGAACCGTATAATGTGGCAGAAATAAGACTTACGAAGAGTTGAACTTAATTTATAATGTGAAATTCCTTTTTAAAGCCACTATAAATCGTAAATTAAATCGCCCAATAAGCATAATTATTAACTTTTAACTACGCAATCTCCCAATACAATTGACCCATTTATAGGTTTAATGCCGTTTCATGACCATCAGGTATTTATCCAGAGCACAATATAGCCTGGCGAAAATCGTTCAATCCTCATTAAGGCCAAAGGGGATTTCCATTGCCAGCTTAATGTGCCCTGCCCGGGACCGGCCTTTTCACTTCCAACCCAAAACACTTCAACGCATCGACCATTCTCATTGTTTTTCGGTCGGTTTCCGAGTTGAGCGAAACGTAAATGGATGCATTTTTAAGCGCTTTCTGCTTCGGCTTCTGTTATGCATTAATTTTAAACAATTTACCTGTGGGGCGCATATGCGAAAATTTTATTTTAAAGTCCGGCAGAGAACAAAAGCGAAACGGGTAGCTGGGAAACAAGGAGCCAGCGGGCCGGCGAGCCAGTGAGTCAGCGAGACTGATACCCTGGGGCGAGCTTCCCTGTGGCTGCAGCAGTTGCCACTTCAATTTCAAAAGCATCAGCTCCTGGTCCGGGGCTATGGTCCTGCGGTGGCCATTGGCCGCTGGCCACTCCACCTCGCCTCCTCCAGATTGGCTTTTCCTTTGCTCTCTCTTGGTGTGTGTGTGCCCTGCTGCCTCATTTTAATTTTGCTGAAGTTTTCTTTAGAGTTTCCCGGCCGAGAGTGCCAGTGATTTTCCCCTCAGTGCCTGGCTTTAAGCCAAGTTCAATGTTTGATTAGCCCGGCTCCCTCCTTTCGCCCTGCCTGTTTGCTGGCCGCTTATTAAGCATACGCCTCGTTGTGCGCAAATATTTGAAATGTCTGGCATTTAGCGACTGTGAAATGTATTAATTATAGAGGAGCGGCGTGCGTTGACCGCAAAAGCCGCACACAAAATCGGTAAATGAAATTGAAGCCAGAACGGACGGCAAGGCTTCGCCTGGCATTTTGGCAATGATAAACTAACTAACGAATTTCATTTATGGCTGATGTTGCCACTGCAGCAGAAGCATCAGCAGTAGCAGCAGCAGTTGCGGTTGCAGTGGCAGTGGCTGTTTCAAAAATGTCAGTTGTGTGTGAAATGGCAAATAATAAAACGATAAAGCAGAGATACAACGAAATAAACAGGCGAGATTGCTTAAATGCAAAAAATGTGATACCCAGGGGTGATATTTGAATTAAACTAAAAAGGTGTCGAAAAGTATGCAATGGTATTTTTATACCATGTACCGTAGGTACAAAGGTATGTACATATATTAATTTTGTGCAAATGTATGTAACAGGCAGAAGGAAGCATTTCCGACCCCATAAAGTATATATATTCTTGATCAGCATCAACAGCCAAGTCGATATAGCCATGTCTGTCTGTCCGTCTGTCTGTCTGTCTGTCCGTCTGTATGAACGCCTAGATCTCAGCAACTATAAGAGCTAGAGCCACCAAATTCGGTATGTAGGTCGGAATGTTTCGCACGCAGATCAAGTTTGTTTCAGATTTAAAAATTTCCCTCCCACTCCCCCGCAAATCAATAAAAACGTTTTGCAGCCACAAATGTTACCATAGATCTTTCTTTTTGTGCATAGGCATGCATATGTAGAACATGTATCAATACCGAAAATCTGGT
>VNJV01010960.1:0-51558 GCA_008042635.1 Drosophila nikananu
ATGAAAAGTTTTCGTCGTTACATAAATTCTTGTTTTCATGTCGTAGATGTTTTAAAAATAAATAATCGAAGCATTGTAAGAAAAGAAAAAAACTTTAACAAATGTAACAATTACGTTTTTAATGCAAAGTCCGGCAACTCTGGTAGCTTTTGGCCGACAGAGCTGGCAACGTTTCGGACTCTTACCTGTGTTGCCAGACATTGCGGTAGTCAGCTACCAATGTTGCCAGACGTACCGAAATAAGTTGGCAGTCCTAACTAATGGCGGTTATGAAAACTATTAGATTTAAAAGTGTGTTTGAATAAGAAAAGCTAAAGAAGAGGGCAGAGAGAGAGAGCGGGAGAGAGAATAACTAAATCTGTGAATTTTATACAGTTGCAATATATGACATTATTTGCATGTGCATTTTTATACTCTTGCAGGGTATTATAATTTTAGTCAGAAGCTTGCAAAGCCGTGAAGGAGTCATTTTTCCGACCCTATAAAGCATATATGTATATTCTTGATCAGCATCGACAGGCGAGTCGGATCTAGCCGTGTTTCAAAAAAATTTTCAATTTTTTTTTAATTTTTAAGAGGTTAATTTGTTAAAAGTAAAAAAAAATTTGGAAAAAAATGAATTTTAAAATAAATTGATTTTCAGTATGCAGTTTTATTTGCCTTATAAAAACTAACTCAGGACAGTTTTCCGAATTAAAATTAATGTATTTTTACCACAGTTATTATATTTTTAAGCTTTAATTTGTCGAAAATTATGGACGATAAATATTTAAATTTTAAACAATTTTCGGAGTATTATAATTTCAATCAGAAGCACAGAACCCAGCGAAGGAGTCATTTCCGACCCTATAAAGCACATATGTATATTCTTGATCAGCATCGACAGGCGAGTCGATCTAGCCGTGTTTGGTGGAATGAAAAAATTTTAAATTTTTTTTTTTAATTTTTAAGGGGTGAATTTGATAAAAGTAAAAAAAAATGGCGGAAAAAAAAAATTTTTTTAATAAATTGATTTTCAGTATGCAGTTTTATTAGCCTTATAAAAACTAACTCAGTTCAGTTTTCCGCATTAAAAGTAATGTATTTTTACCATAGTTATTATATTTTTAAGCTTTAATTTGCCCAAAATTATACCTAATGAATCCAGCCCTGCTTTTAATAAATTCATGATGTTATTTTTCAGAATCTGAAATTCAGACCGAAAATTTAATCATAAAAAGTACGTGTTTCGGGCGGACTGCACCACAGAAAACTTGTTGGCATTTGTGGTCGCGCAATTCTTTAAGTTTAGTGCGAGGAACTAAACTAGAAAGAAGTGCACAATAACTGTAAAATAGGAAACACAAGTGGGTTCCGTAGTTGCAGCCGGCATTTGCGAAATCCTTTTTATGGGCAATTTATTCCTTTATTTGTTAGTGGATTTAAGGCCGTAACAGTGTCCACTCCTGCCGCCGCCTTTCCCTCCGATTTCGCCACCGATTTTCCACTCCCGCCGGGCCGACGAAAGCGCCCCATTGGTAGTCGTATTTCGAGTTTAAAGGTAAATGGGAGATTTATCGCCGACGATTTCCGGTATATGTGTATAGTGGGGTGCTGTGGGCTGACCGAGGGTGGCTTAACATCTTGGCTGCGGGCTCTGTTTATATCGGGGTTTTAGTGGGCCCTCGAGAGGCTACGGTTTCGGGGCCGTGGGCTTTACAACATTTGCGAAAAGTTGAAGCCATTGAGCGCCAATTGCATGATTCATTTTCGCTTATTGGCCATTAATTTTGGCCCAGCTTCGGCAATCGGAGCTGATATCAGCTGCATTTACATTTTTATCGAATGCATTTGAGATCCCCGCACAGGCAGTAATTACCCCAATGGCCGTTATAACAAGGCGCATGATTAATTGCCGCCTAATACCGAAACCCGATCTGTGGTCAGCAGCACTTCTGCTCGTGGCGGGGGGGAGCCATCCATCCATAATAACACGACAGGCGACGATGCAGGTCTGGGCCAACGTCTTAGGTGCCAGCTGCGGCAACTTGAGCAGCCTGCTCCGTAATTATGACAGGCGGCCAAAGACATCCATATCCCGTTCCCGGTGCGGCCGCCGGCCACACATCTCCTATCCCAGAGTTCAGATTGCAGATTCCATTTACCAGATCCCCAGTTCCTTCAAGCTCCTTTCCTATTTTCCCTGCTCCAGGGGTGTGGCAATAATTAACAAATGGCTCTCGTTGCCATTGACCAAAATAGACATGTTTGCAAAGGGTTAAGGCAGTGAGAATACAGACATATGTACTCATGAATATGTGCATACAAGAGACAGACGCACATGCACTCACAAAAATAAGTAGGAGTAGCTTGTAATATTATCCCAAAAACACTGTTAATAAATCTTTCAGACATTTTATACATTTTAATCAATCCATTAAAAATGTTTCCCTGAAATATGCAGAGTAAAAAGCACATTAGACTGTCAAAAGATATATAAACACAAAGAACTTATTTATTTTAACGTTCTTAACAATAACTCAAATTTTTTCCTATTTCCATTCTCGAAATTCTTATTTTATTTTAGACTAAACTTAACAGCTTCCGACCAATTTCTCGGCGTGCCATATGCAGCATTTGTATTGTCTTAACGATAATGGCAAGTCGTGGGTATGTAATACGAGGTGGGCAAATATTTATGTCCGTTTGAGTGAGTGTGTGGTTGCGGAGAGGTGGTGGAGTCTCAGGGGCTTGGTGGCCCGGCGGTGCTGCAGAGAGCGCCAGGTGCTGCAGGGTGGCGCAAAGGCTAAGGTAAACTATTATATTTATATGGACGTCTGCGGATGCTGGATGCCGCTACGCTCCAACTGTCTGCGCACTTATCTGCAGTTGAGTGGAAAATAAATTCCTTTTAATTAAAACCGCAGCACAGCTTGTGATTTAAATGGCTCACGGCTCAGCAAAAGCAACAGCAGAATCGGAACTCCCAATCCGAATCCCAATCCGAATCAGAATCGGAATCCGCGGAGCTGCGCAAATTTATTGGCTTCCATCCATAAATCAGCGACACTGTTTCGACCGGCCAAAAGGTGAATTCATTTTAATTAAATAGAAAAATGTTTTGTTGTTTACTCGGCTGATGGGCGTGCTAACAAACCCTTGCCGGAGCGGAGTTGGAGCGGAGCCGTTGCCGTTGCAAAAATAAATAAATATCGGCCATCGAAAGGAGCGAAATTCATGGCCGGAGTGGAATTCGAAGTTTTTCAGTAATTGGCTACTTAAGTTCCTTCGATTGGGGACAAGGACGAGCCAGAGCAGCCAGCCAGCCGGCAGTCTGGGGACGGGTGCAATAAAAAACATCCTCGTGTTGTAAAATTTTATGTGTGATTGTGTGTCGCTTTACGATATCCTGCCAGCCAGCCATCCAGCCAGCCAGCCTCCTGCTCGTGCTCGTGCTCCTCCGGCACTTCGCCCATGACCAAGGCTCGTTACTGTCCGGAGACAGATACGCCAGAGTGGAGCGGAGCCGAGCAGCACCAGTGGAGGCCACCAAAATGGGGGCCCTAATGGGGGCGTGGCAACAGACAGTCGCTCTGGGTGAGTGGGCGGCTTGGCAAGTGGGCGACCGACATTTGTTGTCTCAGCGAAATTCTCCGGGAAAACGATGCGATTGCCGTTACCTGCTCACCTACGCCCTGGGGGAATATTTCACGGCTATTTGGCAAGTCAACAGCTTGTTTTATTTTGGCATGTAATTTTCGATGAGTATTTTTATGACAGAAAGGCGACAAAAGCCAAAATCAATTGGAAATCAATGTTGCAATAGTTTTCGGAGCTCCTTTGCTCTCATTTTCACCCCCAAAAGGGGAATTTAATTTGGCTTAATTAATGGAAAGAGCAGCTCAACACGTTTATTATCTAAATTGGGATTTGTAGGTGCTTCTTCTTTAATGAGCAAATACTTTCTGAGTGTAAAATTCGACGTGGCTTCTTGATTTTTGCGAAAAACATTTTCGCATAATTTTTCCTGGCTCCTATTTTTTGGCTGGTAATTTTTTCAAATTATTTATTGTAAAAAAAAGTTAAAAAGTTGGGTTTTTACCCAAAATCAAATGTAAATCAATGTGGTGAGCCCTTCCAAAGGAAGAAAAAAGAGTGACAGCAATTAGGCTTACATTAAGCTGGCGGCCATGAAAAATTCCCTGCTTCGTCGCGGGGTGATATTTTAAATTACGCACAATTTATTTTATTTTATATTCAATTTAAAAAGTGTCAACTTTCTTCCTCATTTCGTGCGCATTTTTGTGGGGTCGCTGGTGGGGCGACCGGCGACCGGCGACCTTCTGTCCATATAAAAAGCCCATATGAAACGCATAAAAAAAGTTATTTATGCCCAGCGGTCGGTCGCTTTTGTTGCAGTGCGTTTCGGGAGCGAGTGTCCTCCGTGGATCCGTCGTGGAAATCGCTCCCCGATTTTCCGCCCCCTTTCCCTTTGGGCGGTGACAAAAAGCTAGAGGCCTTTTTCCGCAACTCTTTCGCCGGCCAGTGGGGTCGAAAAGTTTCGCAGCATTGCAACAATTAAAAGTGGCACAAGGGTCATTCAAACAATTGCCCATTGTTGTTCGCGGGACAGGAGTCCAGGCGACGGAGGAGCCTTCGGAGGGCTGGGGTTTTAATTTATGCCACTAATTACTTTAAGAGCTTTGTGGCCGCTGCAATCCTGCAGATTGCGTTGCCTTGTATAAGATTTTCCACGCCATTATGTACGGCAAAGGTTTCCACCCTGCACCCAGAACCCAGCTTCCAGCTCTCAGTTTTCGACCCCCGAAAATGGGGGATGGCTCTTGAGGCCAAAATAATATGCAAATTAGAATTATATTCAAACGGTTTTTTCTATGCCACTAGGTAGGCGAAACTAAGCCAAAACTTTTACAACATCTTTCGTTTTGCTTCACTGTCTGCGGGTTTGCCGCCTCAAATGACTTTTGCCAAGTTCTCCACGCTCCTCTCCTCCATTCCCCGAACCCAAAAAAACGAACCAAAGAAACTTCCTACGGTTTTTCGGGCTATTTACACTCAAACTCAGGAGTTGCTGGCCATCTGGGCATCTTTCCAGGAAGTATCTGCTCAAAATCCTCGTGCCTTTTGACCCGAAACAAAAAGCCATCTGAGCGCCCTCGGCGACAATAAAGCTGCAAAACTATAACCGAGAACAGCAACTTTAAATTGTAGTTTATTTTATTGACGTGTTTCATATAGCCCCGGCAGAGGCCTTGACAAGTGATTTGCCATAATTACGAAACGAGACTTCCCAGGGGTTTCACTGAGACAAAGACAATTTAAAAGCATTTCACGTGATTTTTAGATATTGTATTCTTTACTTGTGGATGGCAATTTGAACATCACAACGATGTTTTTATTTTGATACCCTTGTTAGGAACATAAATTATACAATTTTCTTATCTTATGTATGGAAATATAATTATTATTTTATTGAATGAATTTCTTCCCAGGAATTATTTTTCGACAAGTGCAGCTAGCCGCTGGCCATATAAATCTCACCTCCGGCACACACACCCTCACTCATCCTCATCTCCATCCCCTGAATGGGGCCAGGATGAAGCTCATCATCGATGTGCAATATTCTGCTTATCATGCATTTTTTGCCCCGACAACATACAAACACACTTGCGGAGATCTAACGAGTGCCACTGGGCACTGGAGTGGTGTGGCGGCAGTGCTCGAGGAATCGAGGAAAAAGTGGGACTATTGAGCATCACAATTTGCTGATTGCTGGAGTTTTGCGATAGGAAATGAAAACCGAGGCCGAGCCGAGAAACCGAAACTCATTTAAATCAATATTTTGCTGGGCACGTATGCAGGAGGAGCTGGAACAGCAGCAGTTGTCCCGAAAGATGATGTGTAATGGGAGGCGAATCCTTGGACTCAGCACAATTGTCGGACTTGGCCGAGGCGCTGCGATGTCCTTGGGCCCTGCTGGCCACATGGCCACCACAAAACCCCAGCCAGATGACGCCTGCATGCAAATGTCCCGAAACACACACGCAATTATATTTGCCTTAGGTCGGCATTAGTACACCGAATAGTTGGGAGTGCTTAGTCCTTAGTCCGCAATCCGGAATCTGAAAACCGAAATCCCAAATCCCGGATACGGAATCGCTGGCTGCCAACTGCCGACTGGCCTGCTGCTAAGAGTCATTTCCGTTTCCTTTATGGGCGACAGGCGACTGTTTTTCATATGTCCGATATATAGAGATGCTTCATGTGTGCGGTTTGCGGTGATTGTTGCGACATCTATTTGATCGAAATGGGATTGTCGAGAGTGGACTTGGCCCGAAGATTGCCTGACAGCGGGAAGATTGAAGATGCTGCCGCCCAGCACCATTCCATCCCCTTGGCATATCCCCTTACCAAGTAAGAGCCAGTCAATTATTTGGCCCAAATATTTGCCACTGACTTGACATATTTCTCCACTTTACGTGGAGTGCCTGCGATGAGCACTCGACAGTCTTAGCCTGGCTTTCTGCTGCTAGTGTTTCTGCCAATGTCAATAGTCAAAAGTATAAAACTTCATAAATTGACGCCTGAGACAGAGGTGGAGGGAGGGAGTGTGGTAGATGGAAAAGTGTTTGCTTTGCGATGGAAACTTTTGATTTTAGGGGATGATTGCATCTTTAAATGTGACAAGAATGGAGTTTTGGGGGAAATGTTCAACTTCACGAGCTTTTGGAAGCTCCTTTGTTTTATAAATTAAAGATCAATTAAAGCCATTAATCATATTTGCATCGTAAAGGACTCCTATCTCTACAAAATATTGAAATATTCAATTAATTCTTACAATATTTCTTCTTAAAGTACCCGAGCATATTACTTGTTCAGTGCAAATCTCTGAGAAATTGTCACCAAGCCTACGCATTTATACAAAAATATATTATAGATGTAGAATTAATACAACTATGAAAGTGATTCCTCAATTTGACTGCGGCTTTCAATTCATGGTTTTTAAATGCCAGCCACATCGCTCGTTGCCATCAAAGACGACTGTTGTCCTCCTTTTGTGGGGCTTTCATTACATCCTTCGCAGGACCAGGGCCCGGGTGAATGGCCCATCTAAGGACATTTTTCCAGGCTGCGTTTTTTGCCTTCCCCAGCTACAGCTCCATCTGAAGCTCCCTGAAAGAAGACGACTGATATCTTGTGCATTCAACTTGGTTACTACGCACTTATCTCATCTCCGTTACTGTGCATAGAATTTTGACAGACAATTAGCAGAGGAGCGGCGGCGATGGCAACGTTGCCAACTGTCTCTTTGACTCCCACCTCGGTTGGCACCACCATCTAGCCTCTCATCCCAGTCCATATACCATCCTGGTTTCTGTTCCAGCTCGCCTTTGAGGGGCCTGGTGCACAGTTTTATGGGTGTTCTTCTTTTTATTGTGCTACGCATTTTCTATGACATTTTTGACGCTTACGATTTGAACATTGTCTTAATTGCTGCTTTATGATGTGTGCTCTCAAATGACACGCAGCGTTTGCCAACGTCTCCCGTGATTATGATTTAGTTCGGGAAATTGGACGCAGCGGTGGGGGAGCGGGCGCCATAAAGATTAAACCCGAGTGTAGTAACAAAGATTGTTGCTTTTGCACCCGTCAGTCGGCCATAAAACACAAGACTCCCTCCCTCTCACCCAGTTGAGTTCGCATATCAAGTGTGAAGTTCTTTAAATATTTGCCGGCTGACATAAAATAAAATATTTACAATGTGTAGCATGTGTGGCAATTGTCATGCCGAACGGCTGTAAACTGGTTATAACTTTGTTATAGATTTACCAATTGTCTGCCAATAAAAATGGGGAAAGACTTTGACTATGTTTCGGGGAATTTTGACAGGATATAGTACATAAATTATAATAAATTAACAAACAGGGATGTGAATTCTACTGTTTATTTTCAAAATCATTTTTATTTATTTATAAAATCAAGACAAAGTGTAAAAAACATTTTGGCAAAAAAAGTCATAGAAAATACCAGAAGTCTGCATTATTTGACACTCTAGGATTTTAAAGTCCGATCGGTAGTAACTCAATAAATAAGAGTATTTAGAAAACAATGTACATGCCAAAAAAAATATAATTAATTTTATAATATGGCTCTTGTTGCCTAACAACTTCTTGGAGATATCTCTGACCATATTTAGTCTCCCAATTTGCTGTCTCCATACTCATGCCTCATGCAAGATCCAACCAAATCGTATCTTGCCTGATTTAATCACATTTGATTCAATTTTTGTAACTAGCAAAATGCGAGAAGATTGATTGGCTCCTGTGAATGCAAAAATTCAATCTGCGAGTCCTGGCGCTACGCCACTCTCAAAGGACTCGCACACACAGACAAAGTATTTCCATATTTACGCAAATGAACGACTTGGACAGGGTCAGGGGACGTGGACGGGTACTCGGGCTGCGATGCGGATTGGATGCGGACGGGGGGATGTGGATGTGGAGCAGCCGAATGGTTCCAGTCAATTACCCGCAGCGCATGCATCTAAATCAAAGGCCACGAAGGCAATCTCCCGGGCTTAGCAGAGCCGGAATCCGGAGTTCCGAGTTCCCAGTCCCGAGCCGGGGCCCATTCCTCACCTGCTGCTCGTATCTCTGGCAAATTTATAGAAACAATTTATATTTACGTACCCGAACCGGGGATACATATTTGTGCATTTGTATTCGCATGAAAAAGTCGTATATTTAAAATTTGCATTTCAACATAAAATTATTTGGGAAGATTTTAATGACAAATTATGGCCGCGTAAATTATGGTGGTTGGTTGGGTTGTGCCGCCAAAGCTGCCGGTGCTCGCCTTCCACCTTCTATTTATATTTATATTTATATCGCCAGGCTCAAACGCCCAACACCCACCCACCCACACACACACACCGTGGCACCCGCCCACGTCGCCAAAATGGCAATAAAAATATTTCGCTACAGATCTTATTCAGCTTTATTTCGCCATTTTTATTTGTTTTCGTGTCGGAGTTATGTGTGTGCATCTGTATTAGTCCCGGGGAGACAGACCCCTCCTGGCTTTGTTATATTTGTTTTCTTTTTATTTTTTGTCTTATACATTTTGCAGCGTCGCGTCGCCGGCGAAAAACCTCTTTTATATGTATGCTCCGTATCTTTCCGCTTGCCTGGCACTTATCCCGCATCCTGGGTCCTGAGTCCTGAGTCCTGAGTCCTGAATACCGAACCCCGAGCACCGAGAACCGGAATCCTGCTGGTGCAGAGTCCTGCCGGATGCCTTCGTGTTTGCAGCAGGAAGCCAGGCCGTGTTCACCTTGCGATTTGTTTTTAAAAGCCGCTCAGCTGTGGCTCAAACAACTTTCCGTTGGCTGCCTTTGTTAAAACAATAAAATTATTATTATTGCTCCACATGTTGGAATTCGAGGACTTAAAATGTTGTTTCGCCCTTGTCCCGCCTTCGTCTCCATGGGCTCCTTGGGCAACCGGGACTCCGGGAGACCCAACCCGACTCCTTCTCCTTCTCCGTCTGGTTCTTTTGCTCCTCCATAATCATCGTCCATCATTCTTTGGACCCGTTCCATGGGGAATTTGTCATGCAATTTAATTTTTTCCCTCTGTCCGTTTTTCGTGTCGTTCAGCAACAATTTTATGTCATTTGTTGATTGTGTAAATTTCACGTTTATGAAGGATGAATCGCAATCCCATCCCGATCCCACTCGAATCCCATTCCAGCACCCTTCATCCGCGCATTCGAAAGGTGCTAAAGGATTTTATGTTCGGCCTAACCGTGGCTTATTTGCGTTTTTAGTAGCCCCGCCAGCTACTTATGGCCGCGATGTCCTCTCTCCCGACTTGGCTACATAAAAAATGATTTACTATATGGCGGGTCTCCCTTTATGACAAGTCGTAAATTGCATTTTATGTCGCATGGTGGCGGGCTTTTTGTCTTGGCCGACTTCCCGACCTTCCTTCCCTTGGCTTTTGGCGCTCGCACTTTTATTCGTTTGTATATTTGTTAATTAAGATTGAGAACGATGTGCGGCAACTGCAGCCAGAAATGGCCAATTATGCAGCGTGTTTGCATCTGTATCTGCATTCGCATTCGCATTTGCATTTGCATTTGCAATTTCAGCAGCAACTACGCCAACTGAAACTAGCCAAGTCGGACTAATCCGCGACCTTTCTTAGCCTCGTGTTGTGCGGAGCTGGCAGCTTGCTTATTTTAATTAGACTCCTGCCCAGGATCTGGGATGGAAAAGACAAGGGAAGGCGAGGCTTTCGAATACTTTCTGGGGGGGTTCCTCATTAAAATTATTCAGCAATGCCACAGATATTGCGGTTAACCGCTGGCACTCAAAAGTTAGCAGCTGGGCACAGGGAGTTTAAGCCAGAGATTCATACGGAAATAGTTAAAAACCAGGAGGTACATATTTTTTACTCCCAAAATAAGTGAAAATTAACTAAATTCTTGTACTTTTCCACATCTCAGAGCCCCTCCTCTGGCCTCGCCACTGGCCAAGAGCTAATGGGCTGCCTTGCGCTGCGGAAATAGAATCTCCTTGAGGGGTCCTCCAGTGCCAGGTCCCATGCAGCATGCACCTCAGAGCCATCCTCCTTGCCACGCCCACTTGCAGAGTGTCCTTAGATGCAGGTACGCGTAAGCATTTGCCTCTGCCTCAGTATTTGTATCTGCTTGTGCTTCTGCCTCTGTTTCTCCAGCTGCATCTGCATCTGCATCCGAATCTGTAACTGGGCTTCTCGAGGATGCGGCGGCGCAGGCGGCGGCGGCTTGTGTTGCCTGCTTATGGAAAATGGGAAATGGAAACGGAAAATGCGAAAAAAGCCCTGCTTGCTGCCTGCTGCCAAGGAGCAGCCAAGTAGCCAAACAGCCAAGAGATTACGAAACGTGTCACAAGTGCAGTCTGCACCTTTTTGAAGTTATGTTTAGAATGGCAGCGGACTCGGTGCGCCGCCTAATGAGTGGAATTAGAATTCCACATATGGCAAAAAAGTCACGTTTTGTGAAATTAATGATTTGGGGCGACGGCGTCATCCTCTCATTGCCTCTGACTGACACTTGACGTGTCCACAACACTCGCAAACTGGCCCCACCTGGTAGAAAAATAGACTCACACAATTGAAAATTACCTTAAATTAAAGGTAAACGTATCATATTGGATGCCTTGAAAAGATGAAAATAAAATAATAAGCAAGGCAACCCTATTATTCTAAAACAAACAATAGTTAAATTTAAATCTTATTATCAATATTAATTTGGTAAATCGGTATTGTTTCACTGCATCTCAAGGTCCTTGGACACAGCATAGCTTCCATTTAATTGCGCTGCAGTTTCATTTGAATACCCATGACAAATTCTTAGCTTTATCTCATCTATTCAAAGCAGTGAATTTTTCTCTTATGGGTGCTCGATCACCGGTTCCCGGTTCATGTCAGTTATTTACGATCGCAACTTAATTGAATGGCTACAAAAAACACTCTTTATTGTGGGCAAATTAATTGAACCGACGTGTCCGCTATAAAGAAGCGTTGAAATCAAAGACCAAATTAGATCATATTAGGCCCTAATTTGGCTTTCGGGCAGATCGAGCCAAACCGGAAACCGGGCGAATGTCAAAACTTGTCCCATACATAACAATGAGCGCCATAAATTTATAATCTGCCTACTCTGCTCCGTTTCATAGCCCTTTAATGATGAAGTGCGATCATAAATTTTAATTCCGTGAGCAAAGTCAAGCTTGAAACCTGATTGGATGTAATCTCAATTAAAAAAAAAAGAGACGATTGGATTTGGTTATTAATTCCGTGGCCTTTGGGTAAAATATAAATGTACAAAAAGATGGAATGATTCAATCAATTCAATCATTTGATATTGTTATTTTTTAATTTAAAGGTAACCTTTTTGATCTAGCTATTCAATTTTAAAAAGATAAAATGATCGAAATGCAAATGTCTTACAGAACAAATTGATTGAGATGATAGACAACTCATTCTACAACTAGTGTATCTATTTCTAATAGATTCATATTAATTAATACAAATAATAATAAGCTGAGAACTCCCCGGCCAACTTGACCCAAATGCCATAACTTGCTCTTTTTTTAATGTATACATTTCAGACAGAAGTTTCCCACTCAAACACTCCCAATCTGGCCGTGTGCGATCAGATGAATAAATCCACTTTCGTGTCACATGTCGAAATCAATTCCTAATAAATAGTGTGTTTCTTCTGAATAAAACTATTCGGAATCTATCTAGTAGATACACATGCTCGTGAGTGGCTCGGCGACACGCACACACGCCGCCGAATGGAGAAATATGAGTATGCAAATAAGCTTAAAGCGCACAATCGCAATCAGAAACCGACAAGAACAATGACTAACGTAGCGGTAAAGTGTTTAGACACGCAATGTCAATAAAGTATCTTATCTGGCGAACGAACATTGGGCGGGCGATGGATACGGATACGATACTCGCTCTCGTTCTCATTCCCATTCTAGTTCCGAATCTCCGGATTCCGGACTCATATAAGGCACGACACCGTCGTATTAGAATTTTTTGTATTCTTTATTTTTTTCCTTTTTCATTTTTTGTTGTTCAGGCGGCAGGGGTGTGGAAGGGGGAGCGGGACACGGGCCCATTCAATAATGCGTGCCTACGAATTCTGATTATATATCGCACGGGTCGAGCTCCGAACAAAAACCAAAACAATGTCAAAGGGTTTGGTTTCTGTTCCGGGCAGTCGACCTAAGCTGGGAGTTTGAGTGATGCACTGGGGAAAAATCGTATATAGAATATTATAAACTACTAGAATTTATAAATTAGATTTTAAAACAAATGCCTTTTTAAATAAAGAAACAAAGGCAGGCTAGGCTGGAAGTCAGAATAACAAATCAGTTATACTTTACCTTATTTCAAAACCAATTCTTAAATACCTAGAAAGTTTTTTTCTGAATATTACTTCCAGTGCACCCCGGTATTTATGTTCGTGGAGGTGCGTTTGTGTTTGTGGCAGTGATCTTTGCATGTTTGAAAAACATTTTAGCATGCAGGGCGTGGCGAGTGCGTGGCGGACAGGACAGCCTGCCATTCCGACAGATAGACAGCCAGAACTATGGCCATATAGCATACAGGAGGGAGACGAATTCACCGGTGGATAGGCAGACGGTGCGGGTCGAAAATTGCAAATTGAAATGTTACCGTTAAGCACGTATTAGGACCGTGGCCGGGGGCAGGAATGTGTGTGGAGTGTTTGCAGCGATAAATCGATGCGATGCGAAGCGATGCGATGTATAGATTTTACCGGGATCCAAGCCACATCCACTTCCACTTCCACTCGGGGCCAAAGCAGAATCAGTCCCCATAAACGTTAATGAGCCGCAGCACGGCAACGTTTCAGATATGCGTACACAGTAACAAATGGGTAATATTTGCTAAGGAGATTTTATCAAATCATGTTGAGGTGTTCATTTAACTTAATACAATGTACATTGTCTATTGTGTATTGTGAGTATGGGAACAGCATTTAATGGAGTAAAAAATAAGATAGGAGCAATAAACACCACTTTAATATGCAATTCCGATTAGAAATCATCACTATCATTCCATTTACAATTTTTCTTGCCGTGAAGTAGTTACAATTACCCCGAATAAGCAACCACCCGAGGTGGGGCAAGGTCAACTCTAGTCGAGGAATCGAGGAACTTACTCCGCCGGCATAAACACACATACGACGCCGACGAATCTGTAATTCATTGGAACGTGTGATTCCCATGCTAATTGATGGCATGTTTATGGATTGGTTGTCCTCCTACAAGGCGGGATCTTGTAAGCGAGTGTTCGCCATTGATATGCAAATTTTAATGGACAAATAATCGCATGTATCTGGCTTGTAACAGGCTAATAAATTGATTAAATTCTTCGGCTTTTATTAGGAAGTTGTCATTAAGTCATCAGTGCGATGCTGCCATTAATTGCTGCCTTCGACAAGCAATTCGTTAGCGACAGACACCGTCGAAAAAGGCCACGAGAACAACAAAAACAAAGCCCACATTTGGCATACACTCCGTATGTAAATTAGCCAGAAAGCCAAAGTCGCAGACACTCCTCCTGCGATTGGTATAATAAATGTTGGAGTCGCTCGAAACACATGTAAGGCATGTGGAAATGGGATTTTAAACGCTCGAGCCCAAGTGGCTGCCGCTTCTGCCCCCGGCTCCGGTTTTGCATACCCAAGATACGGAGACGGATACGGATACCCATGCCCGACCCGACCCGACCCAGGAGGAGTATCTGATGATGGGACTGGCCGACTGGGAGACTGGGAGAAGGAGAGACCCATGACGAATGCCCGGCAAATGCAAATGCGAATGCTATACACAATGGACTCCAGTTTCCTAGGAATCGCCTTCAGAGTATCGCTTGCAGTTGTTCTATTCCAGCACGCGATCCATTACCGCAGGAGATGTATCTGTGCATCTGCGTTTGCCCTGTATCTGGGCATCTCGCGGTGCGGTTTGTTTACGTCGCTATTTTTACATTGCACCCCGCATAACTTCTTTCAATTCCAAACATTCCGTGTATTTCTTCTTAATTTGCTCGTTGCTCTTCTTTTTATTGAACAGCGCCCCCCGAAAGTCAGGGAATATTTATTGTCGATATGACCACACCTATTTTATGGGCTAGCTCCCGATTTCCGATTCTTGGTCGGTGCCAAAAATAGCCGCAAATCCCTGGTGCTAAGTCCAAAGAAAAAAAGAATGAAGAAGCTGGGAAGTGGGGAATGCGACTGCGGCTGCAGAGCGGCGAGAAAGGTATTAGAGTACAGAGAGAAAAATGTTTTAAAATTAATTCAGGGAATAAAAATTGTATTTCTTAACATTATTAATACATATATTCATGTTAAGGACAAACTATTCTCACTTTAATGAACTAATCTCTTCATCCTCCATTTAAACAACTAGTTTGAGGTTCTATTTCATGGGCTAACTTTAAGTACATATTTATTTAAGTCAAGAAATCTTTTTTTTTCGCAGTGCACCTCATGAGGTAGCCGGGAGTGGGCGGTGGTGGGTGTCCGTCTGGGACTGGGACCTGAGTGCACTGCCATCTCACTTGAGAATTCTCACACCTCGTGGCTGTCAGTCTGGGGTTTTCGGGAGTTTCTCCGGAGTTTTTCGGCTGATTCCGGGAGTCAGTTTAGGCGCATCCACGTGCCAGGCTTTTGATCTGTTTAGCATTCCGTGGCACATCGGAAAGTCGTAACTATTGACAAGATCTGGAGCACCAACAAACGGGAGAGAAATTGCCGGAGGCAAATGCATTTCGATTCGTTTCGTTTGGGGCTGCACTCGTGTATTTGTTTGCATTAATTTGTATATGTTACTTTAACGATTTAATGCCCAGCATGGCACCGACCCGACGCAGATTCCGGGGAATGGATACGGGAATGGGATTGGGAATGGGGCTGGTGGAGGAGTCGGAGTAGGAGTATGAGTAGAAGCTAGAGAATGGGCACCCAATGGAGTTCGATCCCCATTCCCAGGTGATTGCACTCGTTGTGGATTTCCCCCTTCCCCGGACTCTGTCTGTCTCTCTGGGCTTTCTGGCTTTCCTTACTACTTCCTTTCCATATCAAATTGTGTGGATATTGCGCATCAATCACTTTATAAAGAACAACAGCGGCGCACTCGTATGATGAATAACATCTGCCCCGATCCGGATCCGAATCATCCGAATTAAGGCGCAATGTTCCGCCGCAAATATACATATGTACATATATATCGATATATAAGTATATATATTCGGATGTGTGCTTTGTACGGGGGTTTATGGAAATCCACTTGAAAAGCCACACCGACTTATGGACTTGTTCCGTCAAAGAATAAACACATTGATTGATAAGTGAATAATTCAGGCGAGCAAATATTGTTCGATTTAATTAATTTCTCATTTCCCGGACTAGAGGAACATTATTCATCGCGCAGACCTCCTTTTTCCATGTGGGCAAAAATATTTGGTTTGGCTTTAATACGAAAAATTGTGTGCGGTGATTCTGTGAATGTCTAAATAAAGTTCGAAATCTGTTGAAAAGGAACTTTAAATAAATGGTTCCAAATAACACTATATCTTGTAAAGGCTCTTAATGTATTCCCTATGATTTATATCGGTTTCTGATACAGATTTAAATATATACTGTCGATATATAATCCCTTTAAAAGGCATTTAAATGTTTTCGAAAATAAAACCCACGATGAACCAATGAGTTATAATTGTTGATCATAAAATTACAGTAAATCTTAAAGCGTTATCATTTCGCTTATAAATAAATGTTAATGGTGAATGAGCATTCTTCTTTTTTGTTTGTCAACAGAGCGCTTAATAATTTTGCCAAAAACCTGATTTTCAACGAATTAACATTGTATATGTGTTTTGTGTTCTGAAGTAATATTATAATTATACCTGTCGAATTTCTATTGTGTTTGCCTTCTTGCATTAAATTGTATTCTAATTGTAATTGAATTCGGTTAAGCTGACAGAGCACAATGAGTATATTGGTTGATCTAATCAGGTTTTATAAATATATAAGAAAATACTACATATTTTGAAAGGGGTACGGAGTGAGAGTTGATTTATTTTTTCTTAATAAATGTAAATTTAATTTATGGAAAATAACCAAGAAAACTTAGTGCAAGAAAGAAGTATTTTTTGTGTAAATGGTAACGATTTTCTAGTGACTTTGATTTGAAATTTTGAAGGATTTTAGCATATGATAAAATATTTTCCAAGGCAATTCCTGTATCTCATTAAAATAAGAAAATATTACCAGCAAGTTCCTGACCAAAGTCTTTGAAATCTAAATTAAAGGATACATGTATTTTATACTTTTATAAAAAAGAGTTCCGTAAACAAAAAGTTCCCAGCTTAAGCTATACATTTTTTTTTAATAATTAACCACTCACTGCCAGCGAGTTTTTGGCCAAAGCCCCAGCCAGCTCGAAGCGACTTTTGGCAAAGCAATTATTCATCTGTTAAGCGGCGAGTATCTGTATCGGCCGAGCGATATGTACGCGGCATAGGACATCGTGTAATCGTGTCTAGCTCTAATTACTTTTACAGCTACAACTTTTATCGCCCATCGCAGCGAATATTTGCCGTTTGAGGGGCAATCTTCACGCATAAATAAACGCAGAGTTCAGGGGCGAGGGGAAAGGCTGGAAGTGGAAAGCGGAAAACGGCGAAATTTGTCAATCGACATTTTCCCGCAGCGCGGCAGAGTGTGTAGTTTGTCCGAACATACGATATGGGGGCGAAGCGCGCGCGCTGTTAACATCTGGCCCCCAATATCGTATGCCAAGTTTCGTGCTCGCTCTCTTTGGCGTCGCACTCTGGCACTCGGTTTCGAACTCGCTCTCGCCCTGTGGCTCCATCGGTTTCGAACTCGCCGCGATTCGAAGTGAAATCAAAGCCGACGAAGAAGTATCCAGTAGATACGCTGACAACGACGTATTCAGTAGATACGCGAACCCATAACGGTACACATGTTGCTGTCGGAAAACGCGAGCGGCCCAAGTGGAAATGTAGCCCAATCCGTTCGCTTCAGGCTTTCCATTTAAAGCGCTCCTCTCGCACACGCACACACACCCGTTCGTCGCACACAAGCACACCCGCAAGGGTCCTCGGCACGCACCACTACGGACGCAAGTGCACGGTGCTCGTGTATCAGTGTGTCTCTGTGTGAGTATCTGAGCCGAGCGGCAGTGCTGAGGCGCTGAGGTGTTTGCCATTGTGTTCAGATACAGGATTTAGTGGCCAAGTGCTTAATAAAAGCATCGTAAAGGCACGGGCCCGGCCGCAGGCCCATCGCTATCGATGGCGAAGTGATAAATGCAAATTATCTTTAATCAAACGTAGCCCGAAATGCTAAAAGTGTGCCGTGAATGTGCTGTCTGGCATAGAAGCCGGCAGCTCGCAATTCTCAATGGAAACTAACTGAAATGAATATATCAAAGAAACAGCGCATAAATAACAAAAGTATAATGAAATCGTGTTTAGCTAAACTGTGCCCCAGGCCAAGTGATATTGTTATTGCCCCGAAAAAGTGATCAAAGCCATTTAAGCGATTAAATCGTTAAAACACAATTGTCTGACAACCAATAAAATGATTGAATAATTCTACGAAATCGTTAATTGGTTCCCAGAGACTTAAAAGTTTCAAACTTAGAAAGTACTTAAATAAAATAACAGACAAAATACCCCAACAAATCCTAAAGCAATTGCATTGTTAGAATAATTGATGTAAAAATTATGTTCTTATAATTGCCAAATTATTAAAACCAATTACTTGCTGAAAATTGTAGTGCAATTATACTTTTTTAAGCCTTAAATATTACACAAGAATTTAATTTATATTTCATGTTCTTAAAGTCCCTGTTAAATCAATTTTAAGCCCAACTAACAACTAGCTGGAATTTTCGCCAAAAGATTTTCCAAGCCTCAATGAAAATGTTCAAGAGAATGTTTAGAATTTGTATATAAATAAAACCGCAATGCAATTGCCATGACTGACATTCAAACAAGAATAATTAAATAAACACAAATAAATAAAAGTAGAAGAGCTCTTAAAGTGCACAGCTTGAAGCCTTGAGGATTACCCCAAAAAATATGTATTTAAAAGAATCGCATGAAAATGCAGAGCGACTGAAATAGCAACAAACGTTGCCGTGGCTGACTTTGAAAATCGGCTCCACGCCACTCCACTCCAGTTGCCAGCACTCCAGTGGCTCTCCACTTGGAGGAACGGAGCGAAAGGGCCGGGCCAGGAGGAAAGTGGAGGAGCAAGAGCAGGAGGACACTCCGCTCGCTGCTCGGTTTGCGGTGCCGTGCCTCGAGCTCGTCGATAATTGGAATTTACGACTGTGGCATAAAAAAGGAACCGGCAGAATACTGGCAGCAAGGATATGGCGGCCTCCGCTTGCCTCTGTTGTTTGGTGACTCGTGTCGGAGTCCCACATCCCTTCCTCCTCCCGAGTCCCGAATCCACATCCACTTTGGCTGCCTGAACAGCCCTCCGATAGTCGGGTGCCGTGTAAATATTTTTTTGTCGTCGCTCCGTGTGCGGTTCAATTGGCCCTGTCAGTGGCAGGCGCGCTGATTTGTTATGGTAATAGTTGTCACAACGAGAGGAGACTCGAGAGATCCTCGCGCGGCACTTGATTACACTTGGCCACAATAGTGGCTCGGTGGAATGGTGGAACGAAGTCAAAACTAAATGCGACCGTAAATCAGGGCCAATTAGGCGGGCAATCGGTTGCCGCCAGTCTCTAAATGTGTCTCTTCCGGTTACCTCGCAGATTCATCTCAGACGGCGTGTCTGCTCATTAGAAGAAACTCGCCAGAAACTGGCCCAGAACAGAGTCCCAGGCAAACCAAGTCAAACAAAGCAGAAGCTGAAGCTGAAGCAAGAGCAACACCTAACCGATGACCAATAAAAACAACATGGAATATTGAATGAAATCGGCCGGCATATATGCACATACATTAGCAGGTGAGTTATCTCCGCTGGCTGCTTATTTCCCTCAAAATTTATGCTCGTGCATATCTGCATAATCGCAAATTAAGCTACATAATTAATAAGCCAGGAGCCCGAGCCCGAGCCCGGGCCCCAACCCGAGCTCGAGCCTCGGCGCTGTCACTTGGCGTTGATGTAGCACTTTGGGGAGCTATCAACTGCCTTTTGCCGGGCTCAGCTCGGCCTTTTACCAGATTTTGCCTTTGCCTTTCGGCTGCTGGCCATCTTTTTACACACACTTATCGGATATATTTATATATATACTCAAGGTGTACCCTGTTCCGTGTGTATCTGTGGACGTGCCACTGCTTTCCGAAAAGTATCGATGTCTGTAATCTTAATTAGCAACACCACAGCAACCGGCAACAGAGACAACATCGGTAGGCCAGCAGCGCGGTCCGGGCCCACAAACATCTTTTAGCATTTCAAGCGCGGCGTATCCGTTTTTCTCTGCACTCTGAAAAATGTAGTCCTTAGAAATGGGGAATATTTTTGAGTAGGAAGTGGATGTTCTTTATATATAGGTGTATATAGGTTTTTATATTTGATCAAGCAGCCGGGTTTTCTGCTAATTAGGTAAATAACAAAAAAGCTTAGATGCTAATTTATTTATTAATGCTTAGGTATGCTGGAAGTATATTCAAAATTATATTAAAATTTGGTTCTTAATAATAACTTAAATTAAGAGTAAAATAACAAGATGTACTGAATAAATTGGGATGTAATTAAATCCCATTAAGAGTTTACCTTTGAATGAGTCTTACTAATTACAGATATATTAAATAATATTATAAAAGAACGAACTTTAATTCATAAATGTATTTATTAAGAAATGCTTTAATTGGCGTAGAAATATAATGATAAATGACTGATATTCATAGTAAAGAATCAGCAGCATGGAATTAGCACATTACATCCCAAACTTATTCCTAAATAAATTTAGACTTATTCTCTTGAAAAGAAAAGTCTCTTTTAAATATCTTTGTATATTTTTCCAAGTGTGGTGCTTTTTTCTGGGTGTTTCTCACAAAAAATCACATTACATCGAGAGCCGAAACCGGTTTCGGTTGATTTCTTGTCATATTTCGTGTAGAAGCCAAAGGTGTTTTGTACAAATGGCCAGCAAACTAAACAAACTAAAGTTGCCGGCCAGCCAGTAACCGGCTGCCCATCAAAGAGTTATTTATACTTATTAATGCCAACGATGAGTGCGAGGGGTCCGAGTCGACCCAGTCCCTGCGCACACTAGTTCGATGGGGTATGCAAATGCAAATATCTTTGATCTGCTTTCAGGCTGAAAAATTCGCACCTCCATGTGCGAACAAAGCGCTCATGGGGACCGCGTTGGGAGGAGTGCATTGGAAATCAAGTTTACGACTTCTCGGCAGGATGGTGGATGGGGGCTCCCGGTCGAGCGCCGGGGGAGGCTACTCAGTTTAATTGCGTCCATTAGAAAGCGCTTAGCGTCTCTGAGTGGCACCAGCCAGCGGGCGGAAATTGAAATTACAGGTGTAAATGCATAAATTCCTGTTTACGCAGATGTCCGGGCTTAGCTGGCCTTTTAAATTTTAAACGTTAATGCGACACCTTCAAACAAACAATCGGTAAAACGCTTTGTTGGCTTTTCAGCCGCTTTTTGTACAGGCTGGAAATATTGTTTCATTATTTGTAACGTAAGATCGAAATAAATAATTAATAAATCAACGCATCTATTGTTTATTCTATGCGGCAATAAAAACAGATAAAAGCTAATGAATTTTAAACAGTGAGGAATTCAAGTTCACTCAGACAACCGGTTCTCTTTTTCGTTTTTTTCTTTCTCTGTGGGGTCAGTTTGTCAGCATTCAAAATATTTTGCTGGTAATAACCAAAAGTGGCTAACAAAGGGAGTCGAGAGCCCCACAAAGAGCCAACGGATACCCTTGGAAGTCCATCAAAATCAAAATATAGGTAGGTAGTTTGGTGATTTAGGAGATACATTTAATTAGCGTAGCAGCTGATTGATATGGCAGCGTTTTAATTTAATATTGAATGTTATCTAAATTGAAGAGGAGTTGTAAGACCCATCTCTAAATATATTTATACATTTAAATCTGCCACAAAGGCTTAGAACTGGCTAAGGAAATGGATGATTGATGGGGCAGAATATTATTTCATTTTTGAATGTTATCTAAATTACTTAAAGAGCTGTGAGTTTCCCATCGAAAGCACCATACCCCTCCTGATCAGGGTATGCCCTTTGTAAACCTATCCCTATGCTCTTTGGTCTGTTTTTGTATCTCGAGTCTTTGGGCCAAGTGTTTGGCTATCACATTCATAGGCAAATTGTGCGCATATTTATGAGCAGCTCTTTTCCGCGACGGGGGGAAATGGAATATCGTAATAATTAATTAAGTTATAACATTAAATGGCCATAAAGGGGCATTAGGCCCATAACTTTGAGTGGACATATGAGCATGAGCCACGGCTGGAATCTCAGAAATTCGTTACTGCCAGACCCATAACTCTTTTGCCTTTGTTATCGGCGGATGGGATCTCAGCTGGCCTTTGCCTGCGTCGCATTCCGGCCATCATCATCATCGTCTTTTACGACTGCCACTACGACTACGACTGGCCAATCACTACCATACTTTCTTGGCCACAATCCGCACAACTTACTCAGCCCTTCCGCCCTGTCAGTTTTGATTTTCGGTTTTTGGCCATGTCAGCCATGTGCCAAACAAATGACTTCACATTTTTAAAGATATTACGTTGACAAACCCCTCCGCAAATTGAGTGAGGCGACCGCAAATGCGTCATGAATTCCAACCTGGTCGAGAGTCATGAATACCTCTGTAAGTTGGCAGATGCAGCGCTGATTACTGGCGAATAAAACTATTAGTTACACTTAAGCGACTTGCAAAGAGACTCTGCCTGACTCTATAAAAATCGCGAAAATGTGTGGGACGTGTTGATCCCGGAACGCATTGTTCTCTTAAATACTTTTGATTTATTAGCGAAATGAATGGCACTGACAGCGGTTATTAATTGTGACCAGCCAGACAATGGA
The DNA here is from genome assembly GCA_008042635.1 of Drosophila nikananu. Taxonomy (NCBI): domain Eukaryota; kingdom Metazoa; phylum Arthropoda; class Insecta; order Diptera; family Drosophilidae; genus Drosophila; species Drosophila nikananu. The sequence goes on from VNJV01010960.1 coordinate 22,658, forward strand.
CACGCTTACCAAAAAAAAAAAAAAAATCAACTGTAAAATTTAAATTTATGCCCTTGAAGCTGACCACCAATCGGTTCCATCTATTGAAGCCTTTTACAGATATGGAAAACGAGCATGAAGCTCTCTGAAGGCACCTTCATTGCAAATTGAGTATTCGAAATGCGGGCTTATTAATGCTTAGATTCATATCTTGATTACTTTCCGCACAAGCAAGTCCAGGCAAGAAATATGGCATTATTGCTATGATTCACATAAGCCATCTGCATTTACTAGCCTTTTTACATTTTAAAAGCTCTCTCACAAACTTAGTTTTCCGAATTTGTGCAAATAAAATTCCCTTCGACTGCCGCAACGGGAATATTTGAAATATCTCCTGCCCAAACTTTTAAAGCCAACTTAATTCTATTATTTTTGGAAAGCAACTACAAAATCATATTCATGCACTTTCTGCCCCTGTTTTGCAAGTTTATTAGATTCATTAGTGACAGGCTGGAATTTATAAATATATTCGGTAACCAAGCATTTGATATGGCTGCAGGACAGCCAAAAATATGACTACAAAGGGAAAGGAGAATGTAATTTAAGTATGTTGTAAGCAAGAATTTCTCAAATAAATTACAATGTTTCGTGTTGTCTTTACGGACTTAAAAGTGACTTTAATACACAGGGCAAAAGATGGTTAATGGAAGTAATGAACAACTTTTTTAAATACAAATATGAAAGAGTGTTTGTAAGTTGACTTCTATGTGTATATTATATATATTTTAAAATAAATTCTAGCGCACCGAGACTAGTTATATTGCCGAACTAATATATTGAAAGGGAGCCTTTATTATAATTACTTTACTTTTTAATTTAAGACCAAACTTATTCACTTCTTTGTCTAATAACCAATGTAATAAACTATTTCATTGTACAGCCAATCAACCTGGTTATCCCCTAAAGTCTGGAGCATGGATGAAGTGCATTGAGCTATCGATGGCTATGAAAAGGGCCAAAGGAATAGTCCCAGCAAGCGACACGTTTGAATAAAGAGAAAGCTAAAACCATGCATCACGAGGAGTCATCGTTTCAAGGATTTTTCTGTCATCGGATTGAGAGATTGGATGGCCACGAGCTGCAGCTGGAGCAGGAGCAGGAGCAGGAGGATCGAGGGTCGCATTCCCCGAGGAGAAGAGCTAAAGCCATAGCCCAACAAAATCAGTTCACCTGTTCCAAGGCGTGGAGGCCGTTACTCCTATCCCTGCTAATGCTGGCGGCTTTTGTCCAGGCACTGGGCACTTACATTGAACAGGATGAGCTCATGCAGAATCTGGACCGTCCGGTTCCACTGACCACCGTGCAGGGCGTGCTCGGTCGCCAGGCGATGCTGCCCTGTGACATTTCACCGCAGGAGCGGGACGACGCCGTATACATGGTGCTCTGGTTCCGCGAGGGCGACGGCGAACCCATCTACAAGTAAGTAGAGTAACTTAATAGTTTTCATAAATATTTTTAAAAATTATAAGTTGAATAAAATATATTTTGTAAATATTTAAAATCGTTTAAATCAAACAATTCACCTTACAGCTTCGATGTCCGTGGCCGGCAATTCGGGCAGGCGCGTCTGTGGTCCTCACCCTTGGCCTTTGGCAGCCGCGCCCACTTCAGCAGCACCACCCATCCCGCCCAGCTAAAGATCGACAACATCCGCATCGAGGACGAGGGCGTCTACCGGTGTCGCGTCGACTTCCGCAACTCGCCCACGCGAAATCTAAAGATCAACCTCACCGTCATCGTGCCGCCGGACAGACCAATCATCTACGGCCAGAACAGGCACGAGAAGGCGGGAAATGTGGAGTCCTTCAACGAGGGCAACGACATCGTCCTGACCTGTGAAGTCTCTGGCGGTAAGGAAGTATCTTTTTTAGAAGCACTAAGTTTATTGCTTTAAAATACTTATTTTTGGTCTTGACTTTAAAAGGAAAGGAATGTCTTTTAGGGTGAAAGATTTTCCCTTAAGGTTTCTAATTTCAAGTTACTTTAATGTTGTATCGCTAAGTGGAGTAGTTTCCTCTTTAAGCTGGAATCGAATAGACAACCTGTTGAGTTTTTTAATCTGCCTGGTTAAATTTTTAAAAGCAAACATTAAGAGCTGCTCCGTAAAGTTTCAAGGAGTCCTGCATTTCAAGGAGCAGGCTCAGTCAATTAAAAGATTACAGAAAAGTTTTCGTTAACTTTCGAATGCAAGGTTTGCCTTTTCGCTGTTCGAAACTTGTAAATGCTTAAATTTTAAATTCCCAAATCCGCTTTTGCTGTTTCAGTTAGCATCAAATTCGTTAGGCCCCCAAATTCGTGTTACATATTTCCTGGCTGAATTATTTATTTTTTGTTATTTATTTATCTGCATTTATGAATTATTTATCCCGCCGAAATCCAGGTCGCCCGCGACCCAACGTCACATGGTACTTGGACAACACGGCCATCGACGAGTCCTTCGAGCAGCGGGTCGACGGGAAGACGGTGAACCATCTGTCCTACCCCAACGTGGGACGGCAGCACCTCAACTCCCGGCTGATGTGCGTGGCCAGCAACACGAACCTGACGCCGCCCAACAACAAGGTCGTCGTCCTGGACGTCAATTGTGAGCAAGAGGATGCCAGGAATGCGCTGGGAATTACCACTAATTACCTATTATCTCCACCAGTGAAACCCATGGACGTGCACATCCTCACCAAGGATCGGTTCGTGTCCGCGGATCGCACCTACGACGTGGAATGCAAGAGCTCTGGATCGAAGCCGCCGGCGCTCATCACCTGGTGGAAGGGCAGCAAGCAGCTGAAGAAGCTAACCAAGAACGTAAGTCTGGGCGGAGGGATAAGCACTTCCACGGCCATGGCCCGGACACGGGGCCAAACCAAACTAAACTCATAATAAATGCGCAAAGTCCCGAACTCATTAATTAAATACAAATTAATATTGTGTACTGTGTGCGTCGCTTATAATTGCCACAAATTTCCTTTCCATTTTCGCTTATGTATTTGCCTTGGCCTTGGTCTTTGGTTCCTTGGCTCCACGGCTCCTTGGCGCTCGATTTCGTTCTATTTCGTAGCCCTGCGTTACTTTCGATCCGCTTCCGTTTCATTATTCATTTCCTAATGGACTCTGTTTGCGTTTCTTTTTTAGTTTAATGAACCCGATAATCAATCTCTAAGTATCCTGACGTTTACGCCCGGACGCGAGGACGACGGCAAATATTTAACATGTCGGGCAGAAAATCAATTCATCGACGGCAGCGCCATCGAGGACAAATGGCGACTCATTGTCCATTGTAAGGAAATCCCCGTAACCGCTGCCTCAGCGAGAGGGTGAAGCCTAATTGCAAAAAAATCGCTTTTCCCTTCTCGCCTCTCGCCTCTCGATTTTCGTTTTCATTTTCGGTTTCGTTCTATTTCTTCTTATGTCCGTCCCATGTGCCCACAGACCAGCCCACCACGACGCTCAAGATTGGCTCCTCGCTGAATCCCGATGACATCAAGGAGGGCGACGATGCGTACTTCGAGTGCATTGTGCTGGCGAACCCGAAGCCCTACAAGATGTCCTGGTTCCATAACGTAAGTCCGTTAGAAGAATGTGTCTCAAGTACACGGGGGAAAACTTGGAATTAAGAGTTGATTCTGGTATATAAATAAAAATAAAAATTTATAAACTGTAAGCATTATATTCCATGGGAACGATCTTTATATATTTTCAATAGTTATATTACTTATCCAATAATTATAATAAATTATTTAATTCAACCGGTTAACCGATTTCTATTGATTTGATGACTTTCTTTCTATAAAATCTAATGTTGCGAGGCCAGAAATATATATATTTATGACTTATGCAATCAATATTTCTTCCCTCTCTGCAGGGCAAGGAGCTGCAGCATAACATCTCCGCGGGCGTCATCCTGTCGGATCAGTCCCTGGTGCTCCAGAGCGTCTCACGTGCCTCGGCCGGCGACTACACCTGCCTGGCTGTCAACTCGGAGGGCAAGGGCCCCAGTAATCCGGTCACATTGCGCATACGCTGTAAGTAAATCGCTGCCAAATCCCCATCCAGCAGCCCATCCAACTGCCCTTGCCCTGAGCCCAAGCCTCGTTCTCGTCCTCGAAGTCACCAAAGTTTGGCTTTGAACTAACGTCTCTGTAATTTCCAATTTAATCCTTGAGTTTGAATGGCTCTTAATGTATTTAGAGTACGGGGCTCAGTGCTAGGTTCTGGCCGCCAGCCAAGAACAAAGGCGCAGTATGTATAGTAGGTGTGTGTCGGCTCCCATCCCCGCTCCCAACCCGCCTCCAACGACTCACGTTAATGACCAAGATTATGGCGCAATGAATGCATTGCCTTGGCACTCTTGGGCATTCCCCAGGCTCCGCCCCCGTATCGGGCTCCTCTGAATCTGAATCTGAATCCGAATCTGAATCAGACTCTGGGCCAAAATGACCAGAAGCTGGGGTCGGACTTTGGTATCTCCATGCCCAAAATGGTATTAATTTAAGCCCGCTTAGGAAGCTTCACTGAAAAAAAAAACAATTAATATTTAATGGCAATATAAAATGTTTTCAAAAGAGTTTATAATGAGAAATGAAGAACATTTAAGCGGTTTCGGCCAGATTTTGTTTTAATTATATAAGCAGTGGCTAGGAATTCTGTTTGTAATATTCTTTTTCTCAGTGCATTATCCCGCACATCCCCCTATTCGCTCGGTGCAAGCCGTTTAAGAGGGCGTTAAATATTTTAATAAGCTCTCCAATTACTCACTCGCCCCCGATAGACGCTCCGATCTGTGCCACGGACCATGAGGAGCTGCTGGGAGCCCTGAAGCACGAGACCCTGCCCCTGAAATGTGAAGTGGATGCCTCGCCGCCGGCGGATTCCTTCCACTGGACCTTCAACTCGTCCGGCGAGCAAACGGAGCTGCCGGCCCGCCTGCACTCGAGCGAGGTAGGAATTGATTACCCAGAAGAGTTCCACTCGAAAGGTGTAGCCAACTTAACTAGCTGGTATCCGTGTATCAATGTACCCACGTATCCCTCCTTCTTCTCATCCAAAAGACTGGCATGTCGCGACTGAACTACACGCCCAGCACGGACCTGGACTACGGCACCATTTCCTGTTGGGGCAAGAACTCCATTGGCATGCAGAAGAGCCCCTGCGTGTTCCAGATTGTGGCCGCCGGTAAGCACCCATCATAGCTATCATCGCAGACATCATCTCAGCTAATCGATCCGAACGGAACGTAACTCCATCCGCAGGTCGACCCTTTCCCCTGCAGAACTGCTCGGTGACCAATCAGTCAGTGGACTCGCTGCAGGTCGACTGCCTGGAGGGATTCGATGGCGGCCTTCCGCAGGGCTTCATGCTGGAGCTCGTGGAGCTGAATACGCTGCGGCTGGCCAGGAACATCACGGTTTCGGTAAGTTAGAAAGCTAATTACCGGGCAGACCCACAAGCATCTTATCCTTGGGGTCTATAATCAATGGGGGTTAAGATTAAATGGCCTAATGGCCTTTAAGTATGCCGAGAAGCATCCGATTAGGCGGGGAAAATACTCCTTGCATTCTTTTGGGCGCTTCTCAATTTTTAAATTTATAATGACTTAGGTTTAAGGGAGTGTTTGTTAAATGAAAAAGTAAGACTGTATTATTGTATATATTTAATGTTAAATGTCTTCCGAAATCAGCACACACCGGTGACCTTTGTGATAGACAATCTGGATCAGGCCGCCACCTATCGCATGGTGATTTTCGCCGTTAATGCCAAGGGTCGTTCCGAGCCCACCATAATCGACGACATCAACTTCAAGGGCGTGGCCAAGTTCACAGGTGGGTACCCCACCCAGCTCTCTAATTGGAAATTATGCAACAATAATTTAATTGTGGCCTCGCAGGCGCCTCCACCGGCCTCTCGATGCCCCTCTCCCCGTTCCTGGCGGGCCTGACCCTTTTCTGCGGCCTGCTCTTCGCCATCTTCTGCATCATGATGGCGGCAATCTACCGGAGGTTCTCCAATCGGTACGGACAGCACCCGCTCACGGCCAATGGCTAATGGGTAATGGCTGTGGCTTCGTCCTAATGGCCCCATTTAAATTGCAGGCGCAGCGACAGCAACCTGAAGGTGGCCAAGCACACGCAGCTCACGATTCCGGCGGACTGCCAGCTGGACCCGCTGCATCCCGGCGTCCAGACGGACGGCTCCGGCAACAACCATCAGCCGCACCACAGCCTCCTGCCCATCAATTGCGATGCCGCCGCACTGGGCGATGTGGGCGCTGGCGGCGGTGGCGGCGGCATAGGAGCCAGTGGCCACGGCATGGGACTCGATGGGGGCATGAAGGGTAACTCGCCGATGGGTGGGTTGGTGGCCCTGCCCGGGGACACATTGCGCTCCACGGCCCGCACCCGGCACAGTCCGATGGCCGACCAGGCGGAGATAGATGACACCGATCCGGATGTAATACCAAATCAGTATGGTGAGTATCACTGTGGTACTGCAGGGGGAATATTAGAGGATATTGTAATTTACTATGAATAAATGAATATACATATTTTATTTTATAGAGATTATGCTGGCAATTTGTTACCTTAAGTAATTTACCTTTAAAATCATTTTAATTTGCTTTATCAATTATCTTAAGCTTTGTAGATTTTATTTTACTGAGAAATTCTATGAGAAGACAATAAATTCAGTCCCTTTTACATTTCACATATTTAATTTAATTGTAGAAAAACGTCCGCTGAAAAGCCTGGTTTCTCCACCCGGCTTTGCCAGCCCCTCGAACCGCCTCATGCAGCGCGATTACCTGCGGGAAACGGAGCTGGCCAAAGGCGGAAGCGATGGAGGACTAGGAGCTGCAGAGGGGCTGTCCAGCATTGGACTGATGAGCAGCTCTGGGAACGAGGTGCTGCACTACACCTTCCGGCCCAGCAAGCAGATTGTGAGTACCAAACTAAAAAGTCAAAATAAAGCTGGCAAGCGAGAAATCTATTAAAAGGAAATAATGCACTGGCCACAATCAGAGTGCCAGAAGTTATTAATAATCATAGACAGTTTGCCAGCCCAAAGCTTCTGGTGACGGTTAAGTCATTCCCAATCTCATGGTGTTCATCTCTGGCGCTTTCCTCTCCCCCTCTCTCTCTCTCTTTCAAAAAAACCCAACTTACATCCGATACAGAGCTATGCCACACTGAACAAAAAGGGCATCACCACCTGCAGTCCGCCGCTGGGCTCGCTGAACTACAACGTGAGCACATCGACGCCCTCGTCCTCGTACCACCTGACACCGCAGCCCATGGAGGTGAGTCTGCTGAGTCCGAACAACCCCTCGGTGACGTCGTCGCTCAGCGAGTACCGATTCCGCACAGGGCCGGAGATAGTGACCACCTCGAACCGCATACAGGAAAGTTGTATATAAGCAAGCAAATCCGAATCCGAATCCGAGTCCGAACCCGAACCCCAACACCCATACTTACTTCTGAGTGTACAAAACCAAATGATATAGCGTGGCAAGTGTATTAATACATGAGTATCGTACCGCATCGTATCGAATAATATCCTAGCAGCTAGACGTACTTATTCGCATGGTTTGAGGAAAGACTTCTCCTAGCTCGTAAGCATCTTGTGTACTTATGCAATGCCAAAAGTGTAACTGCAATACACTCGTTTTGTAAATAACCGTTGTCATCTGTTGTTGTAATTAGGCCCTAAGCCCTAAGTCCTAGGTCCTAAGCCCTAAGAGCGATAATCTGGCCGTGAACGAGAACCACTACTACTTGAGAACATATCGTTTACTGTTTCACCCACATGCCATATCCTCCCGTTTCCCCATCATCCCACACATCCCCGAGGGTACCGAGATATCAGAATTGCTGTCAAACTTAACATATCGCCGACATCCTAACGCTCGCTAAGCTAACCCATGGTCATTGTTGTGCGCCAAAAAAAGCTAAAAAGCAACTGAGCCAGCCGATTGCAACTTATTTACGCCATATTTAGTATACCAATAAACGTATATATATATATATCCATTTAATCTGAACAGGACCTGCACTCTTCCAGAGTTCCCGGCAGAGTTCTGCGGGAGTCGCATTTGTGAGAATATCATGTCCATATCCTCTACGAAAAGTATTACCTATTGATTTTCGTTTCGATTAACTCGAGTGTTTAAGTGTAGCTACCGCGTACGTGTATTTAACTAGCACTAGGTAGTCCTAAGTATCGGTCTAAGCTAAGTGTACATACATGAATATACAGCAGGCCGGACTCTGGGAATCCCCCAGTTCCAGTTCCAGTTCCAGCCCCTACCCCAGTCCCGGCCCCTGTCCCTATAATTTGTTAATTGTAATTGTCTAACCGCTCCGACCCGACAACTGTAAACTGTACATAGTTCATAATTTATTGTGAGGACGAGAAAGCCGGGCCGCCCGAGTACGTGGTACGACGTGTTGCCCCCATCTAGAGTAAATTAAGCATTTATAGAACAATTGCTAGGCCGCAACACAGGTACAAATCTTCGGAGCGATCCGAAGGGAGCGTGTCCCTTCCGGAGCCAGGCCGTGGCATCGAGGCTATCCACACGTCACATCGACGCATCCGATTCCTGGTCCAGAATTGAGTCGGAGCGGACACCTCCGCAGCTTGAGGATAGTATATGTATGAATATATCTGGATAAAGTGTATCTATCTTAGAGAATTGCCGCCACTTGAAAGCGGGGACAGGAGCAGAAACGCAAAGATTAGTATAATTTGTCAAGCCTAGTTTTTGTAACTATTAGGAGAAATATTAAATACAATTAAATTATAACTAAATGGAGATGAATCACTCTTTCACTGGCTGGGCATCTCGCCGCTTTAATAAGCACTTGGGCAGCAGGAGGTATTGCGGACACGAACCTAACTCCTGCGGCACTAGTACTTAGGAAAGCGAACTCGGCATCGGTGGGGATCTTCCGGAACCCTAATGAGTAAGTATCGTATTCCATATTCACCCTGCTTGTATGTGCTCCTCCTTGACCTGCGACCTCAGCTGCCAGATCTGTGTGTTGATCCCTGATTCCTCGGTGCGCCCTGCTCTGCAATGATAAATCAATTAAAGCGGGAAACGAACTCTCTCCAATTGACAGCTTGAAGATGCCTCCATCCGCTCGGGGGCAAGGTTAATGTATTCCATTTAGTTTGTGAGTTATTAATATCTGTGAGTGCGATAGCGATACTTAACCTTCTGTGGCAGCTGCTGTCTTCCCTCCCCGAAAAATATCTATATTCCGTTCGTGTCCCCTGCCCCGCCCGGTGCCCGGCCCATATGTAGATGTGTATCATTGCAAGTCATGTACGGCTAGTAACCTCTTGCACATAATACATAAGTTTATTAAATTTAAATTGGCTTAATTGACCCTCATTCGTTTTCCGTTGCTGCCCGCTGCCCGTATTCGCCGACAGCGCTCAAAATTGCTCCATGACAGACGACAACATCGCTGATGATGCTGCCGTTCTGTTGGTGTTGCTATTGTAGATGTAGCTGTTGCTGTTGCTGCTGCTGCTGCTGCTGCTTCTGCTGTGTTTGTGTGCCTTCATTGCTGGAGCATTCAAAGTCAATTGAATTTAAACGAATAAAACTACACACAATGTGGCTGCTACACAGTCTTATTGTTGCCGCATCGCTCGATTATGATTGCTGCGGGGCAGAAGCGTCAAGTACTTGTCAAAAAAGCAGAAAGCAGAAATGCGACGGCAGCTATAAGCTCTCGCATTCAGCAATTTGTCATCGCAAGATGCACAAACAAAGTACAATAAATAGCCGCCTGAATGCATTCATCAGCTAAATTAGAATATACATAGATTAATCAGAGCACAATAACACTTAGTTAAGTGTGTCCAGCTTAGCGGCAGTGGCAAATGCAGTCGCTGAAAATCTGTTGTATTTCCTGATCTTTATTGGCTACGCCTATTGTTGCCGTGATTTTGACTTGGCTTAATGGATGATTTAGATATCGCAGAGCTGAGATTCAAGTTAAATATTATCAGAGAATTTAATTAACATGAAACAGAGTCTATGAAATCGACGTGTGAGTTTCCGTTCTAAAAATAGTATTTAGTATTTTATAATTGATGTACGCACTAAAATATTTTATAAGCTCAGTTGCTACAAATTCGATTTATTGGATTATTAAGGTGGCCTTTTAAACTGTCTTTAATATGTTTTTTGAATAAAATTACTATCCTACTTTTCCTACTACTTTTCTTTATATGAATTTTCCGATGCTCAAGAAGTTTGAAACATTAAATTGTTAAAACGTTGGAATTATACCTTATTCTTTCAAAACCATTTCATTTATAGTATAAATGTAAATTTTATACTAAATAGTTTAATAAGGTCTCTTGTATTTTTTATCTTCTGTTAATATCTTGTGTCTTTAAACTTTTTACCATATTTTTCCTTAGTTCTACATTTCTGCTCTTGCGCTTCTTTAGTATATAAGCAACATTGCCTTATTTTTTAGTATAAATAATTTAAAATTAGTAGATTTTTTTGCATTATCGCATACATACTCATGCATTTCAAAGAGAAAGAGAGAGGAAGTGTGAGTGATAGAGAGTCACCGACTCGCCGGTAAGAATCATCGCCTGGGTTTCTGTTGCTGCCGCAGATATTGCTGTTGCTGCTCGACGACGACGATGACGGGAATTATACTTCGTTGATTGCGATTATCGCGCCAGAGAAGGGTCTTAACCCCTCTCGGAGAACTGACCAAACGTATATACTTTCGTGCAAAAAACCATTTATATAAAATTTTTATTTTAATGTACGATTTTCAGAGACTTGAGTCAAAGTGTGTGAAGCACCGATTTTGAATTGAGATCACAGAGATTCCGGGCGATCCGCGATCCGAGATCCCAGCTCCGAGCTCCGAGAACGCGGAGAACATTGCCGCTCGAGGGCGATTCCACAACTGATTTGTGCAGTGATCGCGCGGACAGTCGTTGGATTTTTGAAAATAACCATCAATTCATTACTCTCGCTGTGTGTGTGAGATCGCCCCCATGTGCGTGGCCGGCGGCTAAGCGAGTGTTGGTGAGCGTCAATTCCGCAACACACAACGGCCGCTTTTCCCCGCCCACTTTCCCATTTTCCACCCCTCGATCGCTGCAGTTGATTAGCGGCTAAGCCGGCCCGCGCTGTCCATCTGAACTATCCCGCATATAGTCGAGTTGAGGCTGAAGTCGGAGTGGGAATGGGAGCGGACAGGGCCAGGGCCAGGGCAGGGGGATTGAAATAGAAGCAAACTCTCCTCGAAATAGCCGCCTCCCCATTCAAGCTGCTAGATTATTTCAGTGCACTCTCTCGCTCGCCTGTTTTCCATCTCGGACTTGGATTCGGATTGGGATTCGGATCTTAAATCACCATCGCCGACGGCTTTTCACACAAACAGATTGTCCAGGCGCATAATAGATTAGGCAGCCCGGTGGCCTGCCGCTCCCCATTCGCCACTAATACGCTCGGTGGGATTATATCCATATGCCGGGGCAGATTCAATTTTTGTCCACTCCAGATTTCTGGCATTATGCACTTTTAGCGCTTAAGACGATGATGAACGAGTGTGGGCATGTGGGTGCCCTGTGCCCGGTGCCTGGTCTTCGGTCGCTGGTCGCTGGTCCCTTCCCTGCTCCCTAGTGCCCCCGGAGGTGGCAAATAAATTACCGACATTCTCACACTCTGTCTCCAGGGGGTGGCTTCTATGGTTTATTTAATCTCAGAAGCACTTCACACACATTTCATTACATTTTAACGACGCTCAATTAAGTTTATTCACTTACAGTTGTAATGCGGTCATCCCTCTATGTGTTTTCATTATTTTACAACGAATTCTAATGTGTAAGCAAATAAGTAAAAGATTGTTTATACTATGGTTATATCATTCTTATACATTTATTTTAAGAAAAGCAAGAAAACTCTATGTCCAAGGAAGCATTGAGTTGCTAAAAATTAAGCAATGATTTTGATATATCGAAAAGCCTCGATATTTCTTAAATTAAATAAAAATATGTTTAAAATAAAGCAATTCAATTTCTTAGTTACAACTTTTGCTTTTTTTACGAAGTAAAATAATAAAAGAATGGTTTTATTAGCATAAAAGCAGAGGGGTATTCAGGGCTTCAAAAGAGGTAGTGATATATGTAATACCCCCGTACTGAATTGAATTGAATTGAATTGAAGAATTTAATTTAATAAATGAATCAAATGTTAGTAATTGCATTAAATTTCTCATTGATTTGTTTACAGGGATAACTAAGTATTTGATCACAATTCTCCCTGGAAGAATATTTGTTCAGGGAACTATGTAAGTGCCCCACACTGTGAAGCTGGCCTAAAAATTAAGACTCGAATGAATGAAGAAACTAAACTTGTGATTGCAGATTGTGTTTACAAGTTCTCATGAGCACACAGATTCGCCTTCTGTGTGCGCTCACTTAGTTGAGAGAGGAATTTCAATTAATTCAATTGAAGCTGAAGTCCGCCCAGTAGGTATACCCGCTGTATGTCGTCGTCCGTTTATAGTGTGAATTTAAGATTCTTTTCATATATCCATGGAATGCCTGTGAGTGTGTGCAGCTTCCTTATTACGGGGCCTACATCATCTAATAGACCACCGGCTATATATGTGGCATGTGCGGGGCCAGAGTCCGGGGAGCACGTAATTCCCAATAAGCGATTGTAAAACTGGAGAGCAGGACAAGTCAACTTAAATAGCTCTTACGGCCACCGCTGGGATATGGGGGTACGATGGGATCTGGCAGTAGTAAAACCCCAGCCTTGTTCCTGGCGGCCACAAACCAATAAAAAAGGAGCAGAAAGGGACGCGGGCGCAACCCTTTCCCGGACGGCAGTAACTGTTGCGGGGAAAATGGCAACCCACTCAATAGGTACATCGATTTTCGCACACTTTGTTGGCGGGGAGAGCGGCTAGGGCCATGAAAAGATTAAGGTGAAATCCACAAATTTGGCGCAAATGAATTTTCTTTTTATGTTTTTTACACATCTTAAATTTTTTATTATTATGCCATCCTTTGTTGTACGTTTTCGATCCTCATTCTATTACACTTTGCATCGGTTTCGCATCGCCGTATCCCCCAGTATCCCTCCACCCTCCAGAGCACTTCTCCCCTTGCCACTTTCTCCCTGCGAATTGGAGAAATTTGCGTGCGTGTTTTGAATGAGAATTTGTTGCATATTTGCCTGCCTGCCGCTGGCCTGCCTGGTTGCCTTTTCGGGTTTTGTATTCGCTCGTGCTCTTTTTTTTTATCCTGGCCAAATGGAAAAAAATAGACGTGGTAAGTCGAAAGTGGAAATATAGTAGCAGGAGTTAGGGAGAGTTTCGGAGTTTCCCAGCGAGTGGGGAGGCGCCATCTGCAGCCCCCTAGCTCCCTCTGCCTCCTACGGTGTCTGCTGTTGTACAATATATAAACATTTACACACATATACGCATATCGTAAAAAGTAGCAAATTCCCCTGTTGCGTATGAATTTTTGGCTTCTCCACTGAAGTAGAAAGCATTTTCGCTCTGGGTAAATGTGATTTATATTGATTGTAATCGTGGGAGTGGCGAAGGGAGTCCTGCTTCTGCTCCTGCTCGTGTGCTCCTCCTTCGGTGCCGCCTGCCATCCTAACTACAATATCAGTGAGCATCCGACAAACAGCGATTCAGTTTGCAGAAATGAGAAAAAATATATATCCTCTCAATTTGTACACACAATCTATTCTACCGCTACAGTTATGCCCTGCCGCCGGGAGATCCGGATGTGTGTGCTCCTCGGCTCGCCTGGCTACACTCGAAGGCAGTGGTGTGGCTAAAGCTGCTCATTTTTATTATGACAAATATAATATCTCTGAAAAAAGGGAAATTTACAGAGGGGAAAACTAAATTTATTAAGCATAAAAATGTGTTAAGAAAAGCAGGCTGTCTTAGGAAGCAAGTAGTCTTTGTGTTTAATTATTAGGGTTTAAACTTTAGATTTATAAATAAATAATAATTCAAATCTGTAGCGATTAAAGTCAACAGCAACCTTCCAGCATTTACAATTAATTTTACATAAACAATTCTGTCTCCAAAAAGGTTAGCCTTATAGCATTTGTTTAAGGTTTAAGGTTTTGAATCCTATTAAGGGACATTTTTCCTGGTGCACCGATTTGCGATGCTGAGGCGGATGCAGATGCAGATGTTCATATGCATCCAGAGATGCAGGCGCACAGGAGGCCCACCGCTGGAAGTCAGTCGTCAAACCGCCAGCAGCCTTGGCTGCAGTGCCACTTACATTTGACATCAAGACAACGGCGACGGCGGCCGGGGTGCGGGTACGAAAACACCCCTGACCTGCGATCCCCACCCCCATCAATGCGAAACCCTCGCCCTGCCATTAGCATTAGCACGTTTTGTGTGCACATTAGAGATGCCCTCATCTGGTCATAGGTATACCATAATACGGTGGGTGCACTTGAAGAAAAATAATGGTATCACATGGATTACAAATTAATATAATACTTCTAAAAGTAATTATTTTTCTAAAAGTAACGTTTCATGTGCAGATGAAAAGGAAAAAAAGCAGGATAAGATTTCGTTTTTATACTCTTGCAGGGTATTATAATTTTAGTCAGAAGCTTGCAAGGCAGTGAAGGAGTCATTTCCGACCCTATAAAGCATATATATTCTTGATCAGCCTGAACAGGAGAGTCGATCTAGCTGTTCCGGAACAATTTAAATTAAAAAATTTTTTTCTTAATTTTTTTCAAAATTTTATAAGGGGTTACATCATAAAAACCGTCAAAAAAAAAAAAAAATTTAGATTTTTAAAATCTTAAATTTAATATGCTGACTTGTTAACCTAATAAAAACTATCACAGAACAGCTTTCCAAATTAAAATTAACGGATTTTTAGCTTAGTTATAATATTTTTAGGTTTGAATTTTCCAAACAATTATTTTATAAAATTAAGGATAAATATTTACCTTCATAATTTCAGTCAGAAGCACAGAACTTAGTGAAGGAGCAATTTCCGACCCTATAAATCATATATATTTTTGATCAGCATCAACAGCGGAGTCGATCTAGATGTGTCTGGTAAACTAAAAAAATTGAAAATTTTTGTTCGAAAATTTTATGTTAAAATTAAAAAAAATAACAAAAAAAATTATATTTTTAACATCTTAATTTTAATATGCTTAATTGTTAACCTTATAAAAACAAGCACAGAACTGCTTTCTGAATCGAAATTAATGCATTTTTGGCTTAGTTATTATATTTTTAAGCTTTCATTTGCCCAAAATTATGGAGGATAAATATTTTTATTTGAATTCTACTTTCTTGCTCAGGACCTACAGCCTACAAACCAGTCTCTCTGAATTTTCAATTCTCATAATATTCTTTCTACTTTATATTTCTATTTTTAATTTTAATGATCTGATTGCAAACTGCAAGGGTATACAGACTTCGGCGTACCGAAGTTAAATTTCTTTCTAGTATAACATTTAAAGTTACCTATATTCTTTAGACAAGAGACTCAAGTCAACAAAATAATGTCAAAACTAGACTTTAAAGCGGGCAGTATAGGAATAAAAAGTGTTTATTTAGGGACTAAGATTTCCAACCTTATCATATTCCCAAATTTTCGACGAGTGTGGCATAGTACGTCCATGTCTGAGTGGCATTTAGCTCCGGGGCTGCCACGAAATTTGACTTTGTGTGACGTATCGCTGGCTCTTCTGTAGCCCCAGCCACCACCCGCTGGGCGGTCGTGTCAAGGACCCAAAGTCCTTTTTAATTTTAATTAGGTTGTAACACGTTGCTACGTGCTATAATTCGAATGAGGGCGGCTCCGCGAGAATAGGAGAAAGGATACCGAAGAAGGAGAGAGCGGATTGGATGGATTGACAAACCGTCTGCCTAATTGTCTGCAACCGGGACAGAAGAAGGCCCAAAAAGGACACCCATTGGAGGCCGCCCGCCATCTCACACACGCCCACACATAAATCAATCCTCGAGAACGTCGACTCTCGACCCAGGCCACACATATGTACATATAGCACATACATATATGCGGACACATTCGGAGCAATTTGTCAATTTTTCGGTGCTCGCTTTTTTCGGCTGTCCCGTGATTAACATAAACCGCAATTTTCATTGCCGACAAGGCGAGACGAGAGTGGGCTGGAAACTTTCTTAATAATGTGGCCCGGACAACCCCTACGCACAGATACCATATATCTCCATATACGCATCCACCTGCCGGCTGTCCGTCCGTCTGTCTGTCCGGGGTCGGATTCCCCGCCTGCTTCCTCCCTCCCTCCCCCCTCGAGGCTGTTGCTGTTGCAAAATTTATTGCCAGCAAAATAAATACGCAAAAGATGACATATGATTTGACCCGAAAGATAAAACTGTCTGAAAACAAATATTTCCGCTTAGAGACCAAGCGTAATGCGAGATGGGCGGCAGGAGCGATTGGAGGAGCAGCAGCGGCAGTGGCGGTCATGTTTATTTAAGGTTCTGGTTTGCTCCTTCATTATTAAGGACATCATTCAACTAGTTGAATCGGCCCTTTGCCCTTTCGGCCGTCCTTTCGCCCTTGCGTCCTCCCAGACATCGCCAGGCTGTCTGTCAGGCCATTCTTTTTGGCCGTAATTTGTACACGCATACTCAGCACTCCACTCCTGCTCCAACTCCTACTCCTGCTCCTGCTCCTGCTCCTGCTCCTGCTCCTGCTCCTACTCCTGCTCCTACTCCTGCTCCTGCTGCTGCTCCTTCTTCTGTTCCCCCCACAGCAGCGAGTAGCTGAGCTACTTATGCAAATAAACATAAGGGAACCCAACTGGCATATGGGGGCAACTGGATATCTGGCATTGTGGCCCGTGGATGGTGGGCGTTTCCGGGGTGTGGGTACCGGATTTTGACTTGTTATGAGCGGCTCGCCAAGAGCTCACTTTGCGGCGCTCGGAAATACGATATTGTTAATTAATTTACGCCTTTTATTGGAGCCGAGACCCTCACCGAGGCTCTAGCCCAGGCCCTCGCCTTGCCCTTTAGTCAGCAGTTTCTGGCACCCATGTCAAAGTGAAATGAAGTCAGGGGTCAGTATGGGGGAAAGTGTATCAAAAGCTCGTTAACGAGCGAACTGCTGCTGCTGCTGCACTCCCAGGGAGTGTGAGTCCAGAACATGACGCACAACTGATTAGGAAAGGAAAGCCGATACAAGGAACAAATACCTCTTGCTAATTGTGTTAAGTTGGATCACTGATGCGAGTAAGACCACTTGTTGAACTAACTCAGAGGCAGAATGCAAAAGGGGCTGTGCAATCAGGCAAAATAGGTAATAATACTTAACTCAAAGTGTCCTAAATTGCATGTTTTTCAAAAAGGCGAAACAGGAATCAGGAAGGCTTAGCAGTTTATGAAAGGATAAATGTATTATCATGTGCATTAGTGGTGGTAATTAATTTTATTTAAGGTCGATAAGTAATTCTTCTAATGTACATATCTGTAAAGTATACAAAGCATCTACTTCTAAAATCCTTCAGATATATGTAGAATGTATAAGTGTGTAGAGGGCGCCACGCTTAGGCGCCACCTAGTGTCTCTGACAATTATCTGGCAACCTTTGGAAGTTAACGGTTTTCTCTATGAGGAAATATGTATATTAATTTTATATACATACTAGATAGCATATATTTTAGTAATTATATTTGATGTACTATTTATTTATTAATTATTTGGTAAGTTACGGTGTGTAATGCAGGTAAGGAGTCATTACCGATCCAAAGAAGTATATATTATATGTTCTTGATCAGCGTTGAACAATCCCATCTCCCTTGCCATTGATGCTCATTCAGCTATGTATATGGAACAGTTGGGAAAAACCCGCATCTCAACTGCCACCAGTGATGCTTATCTAGCTGTATTGCGATATTGGGACAAATGGGACAAAAAGGTATCTGAAGTATAGTATTTTATAAGTAAACAAAAAGTAAGTGAAGCCTATTTTGTAAGCCCTTACATTGTGGACTTTTAATGGGCAAATCAAAGTTTAAACATATCATAACTGACTCAAAAAACCATTAATTTCAATTCGGAAACTTTTGCTGTCTTAGTTTTCATTCGTTTAATAAATCTGCATATATGAATAACATCTTTAAGAAAATAAAATTTTTCTAAATTTTTGACAATTTTATCGATGTAACCCCTTATAATTTTTCGAAAAAATTTAGTAAAATTTTATTTCCTTTAAACATGGCCAGATCGATTCGGCTTTTAATGCTGATCAATAATATATATGGTTTATCGGGTCGGAAATGTATTGATACCCTAGAAAAGTATAAAAATGTTAAAAAAAATGGCTAAAAGTATTTTAAGATTTAATAAAATCGTATAAACCCGCATTTTATCCATCTTTCACTGCATCTTTAATTGCATCTTAATTGCCAGTGATGCTCTGGCTCTATTTCACTGTTGGGACAAGATCGCACTTGCCACCAGTGATGCTTATTTAGATATGTTGAAGTTTTGGGACAAATTCAAGGCACTGTTGAGATTATAATTATTGATAAATATTTTAATGTTTTTTATATTTGATCAATATTGAAATATTATATCTGGATAAATCTATACAAATAATCAAAATAAATTATTTTAAACAATAGCTTGATTGATTGATTCAAAGCAATATTATAGTATGTTTAATCGCTACTCCTAAGTAACTCCACATTATCGTTTTCTCAATTATTATTATCTAAATACTTAAATTTATGATTATAAATATTAATTATATTGAAGTGTGCTTACCGCTGCCTATTTTAAAGCCACAAATAGAATGTGGCCCAGTAATTATATAAGAATTATGGCCTCATGGAATAGAGCCACGGCGATGCCGCCTCATTCATTAAACTATCAGTTTGCTGAATTAATTGAAGCACCTCGTTTAACAAAGTGTGAATAATGATGGCCAAATCACGGACAATTATTTTGTTACATCCCTGATTGGCTGCTAACAAGATTGGCAACGTGCACTGCATTTTCGCCTTTCATAATATTTAATATCATATTTCTCATGGCGCGCCAGCTCCGAGAGCAATATATTTTGCAATTTTCTGCACAACACCTCGGGTTACTTACAGCCGGACGGGCGGACGGCCTGCTGGCCACTACATATTCATTGGCCAATCGATTTGTGCGCCAATATTTCTCGCCAATTTGCGGGTCCAGCGCCAGGGTCTAGGTCCATCCATTTTCGTTCCAAACACCGGGTCCCCAGAAGGCGGCTCAATGTGGGAACGGATCGGATCGGGACAGGGACAGGGAGGCGGTGGCAGACTGGTTCATGTCTCGATGTTTCTGCATGGGCACATTTTTCAGCTAGTTCTTCTAATCAATTGCCCCAACTTGACGTCGATTACTGCCAGCGGTTGCTGTCGGCTATTGCCTTGGCGCTGAATCTGGCTCCGAACCTGAACCTGGACCTGGAACTGGGCCCTCGCCCTCCGTCCATGTCTCCTGCTGAATGCGGAGGCAAGTCCTCCTCTGTCCCGTTGTCTCTATGTGCGTCGGGCCGACCACTTAGGGCATTTGTTGCCAATGCAGGCCTCCAGGTCCTGCACTCGAAGAATTTTAAGGTCTAAAAGGCAATAAGCTAGAGTGGAATTTTATAATAAATTTATAAGTAGATAAAGTTAATGGATTTCAGTGTTTAGGATTAATTTCTTAAGTTCGTAAGTAACTTTAAATCTTCTTTAGAAAGCGAACATATTTATAGATTCGCCACGAAAACCTTGAAATACGTTGGCTTCTTTTTTTGTCTAAAAATAATATTGATTTGTCTAAAGTTCACATATTTATTTTTTTTAATATTATTTATTTTTCATAGTCTTAAATTCTTAAAGTGTCAGCCTTAGGCCCCGCGTAGAGTGCCTGCCCCCGCTGCACCGCCTCCCCCGGGCCAGTGTCCGGTGTCCGCCGAGCCACGTCCGGCGGCTGCCATCGTCGTCCGTCGTCATCGACCGTTTGCCCAGCGGGGCGAGTTGCCAGCGCGTGTCAGCGGCAGCCGTAAATGATGTCCAGCCGGCCAAAACTGGACATATAGGCAGGGTTCGGGGATGGTAATGGGTATGGGGATGGGAATTGTGTGTGGACATATCTGTGGGTGGGTCGGAGGGCGTTGGCTGCCGACTCCGTGACAGAGTGCCCCCGACTGGCGACTGCCGACTGCACGCTGCGTTTTGATTTCGAGTTATTGCAGTCGCAGGAGCAGCACCATGGGGCTGCCTCCATGGCCTGTAATCCGAATCTCAGTTGGTCAAAGTACATATAAAAAAAAAAAAATAGTAATAAAAACGGCGAAAAAATTAAATTTGCACACAGAACAAGTTTAAGTGGCGCGGGGGGGTGCACCGAGGGCGTTGGGTGCTTTTTGCTCCTTGCCCCTTTGGGCTATTTGGCAAAACTAGTTTTACTCCCGTAACAAAACTAAAAAGAAAAACAAACAGCAACAAAAACTGTTGCACATTCTGAAAAGGCTAAAAAGAAAAGCTGGGGAAAACTGAAAGCTGAAAGCGAGCAAAACAGCAAATGGTTGGAACCGACCAGGACAGCAGAAGAAAAATAGCAAACAAATTTACTGCCAATTTGCTGCTCATTTCGTTTAGAAGGTGACACGACCATGGCCCCCATGCGTGGTTTTTCCAGGGGTGGGCGCGGCATTTGGTTTGGAGCGTGGGGGCGTGGCGGAAAAGTGCGCTTCAACGGCGCTGTGGCGGTCTTGTGTGCACTTTGCGCGTATGTGTTTCGCATTTTTACACTTAATTGCTCCGCTTTGCTCCAAATTGAACTGCCCAGGAATCGGAATCGGTGGAGCAGGGGGCAGGACTCTCGACCCGCGAGCAAAAAGGGCAACTGCAGCTGCAACAACTTTTTGGGGCTTATACATTTTTCGGAGCACACACATGGACGTGGAGCAGCGCGGTACCGCGTTCGATATAGTCGAGTTTTTGGGAGTTTTCGGTTAGTTTCCGATAACGTTTAAAATGCCAATAGACCCAGCGAGAAACCTTTGAACAAACTGCGCACAGAGCCCGAGCAGCGGCAGAGCAAACAAAACTATTTTCGCCGCGATAATCGCCGTCAATTGCAATGCAGCAGTTGCAACTACCCCCGGAAAAGCACCCCGTCAGCCCCCCCTTGTGACGCCCTTTTTGGCGAACTTCCCTCGAATTGCGCAATTTGCGGCAAGTTGTGTAAAACATAATTTTTGGGCAATTTATTGCGTGTTTGGATGGGCGGGCACAGATTGTGGGGAAAATGGGTGTGGCCTGGCAATGGGGCAACTATTGAATAGGGCTCCCAAGAGGACATGGTAGGGGGGCGCTGCACCCATCACTCATCATCTGGCCATCCACACATCGCAGCCCTGGAGGAGCTGTGTGGAGCCGAGCCCCAGCATTTCATTCAAATTTATGCGCTAAAACTTCCGTTCATTTGGCCCTTGAATCAAGTCAAAAAAATCTGGCAGGACTGAAAAGATAGTTTTCACAAAAGGAAACATTTTTCAAAACCCTTTTATTCAATTGAAAACTTAACTACTTATAGAGCTCGATGGTATTGCTGCAAAGACTGTTTACATTTAACAGAAGGTAAACAGAAGAAAGCTATTTCTTATCATAAAACAGTAAAGCAAATCATAAATTAAGGCAAACTAGAAAAGGTTTCATAAGAATAAACCTATGCCAAATGCTCCTTAGCCATGTCTAACTTTACTCTTAAACAAATTTAAGTTTTCTCATTTCGCAAATCCATGTCCAAAAAGTAGAAACCATATTCAGCCGTCCTTTTTGCTCAGTGCTCTGCAAGAAGAATGGAACCACAGAGGTAAGAAATGGCTGGGTTATTCATTTAAATTATAAATGCATTCGGAATGTTTAATTTTTGAATGGTGTGTGGCTGGGAACGGAGCAGCAGCAGCAGAGGAGCAGGAGCAGGAGCAGAGCAGTCCTGCACTCCTTTTCCTACTTACAAAGGCAGCACATTCGATTCGCATTAATCTTCATTTGTTTTAGAATAGACTGGCGCTGCTGGTCTGCTGCTGCTCCCATTCCATTTGGACTCCTTGAGAGCTCCTCCTAGCTGCAAAAAGGACAAATACAAATCTAAAGCAGAAATGTCTGCGGAATCGATGGACGGCGACATGGTCGAAGGACGAAGACGCAGACGGAGACGGAGACGAGGAGCAGGACGAGGACAAGGAGGGCAGCTGGGAAAACGCAACGAACAGAAAGCCATAGGTCATAAATTAGATTTTCCATTAAGCATATAAAAGCACCTTTTGGTTATCCTCAAATGCGTTCGCTTCCCCCTGAACCCCAGCCTCCCGACCGACAAAGGGCGAATTCCAACTTTGCTGCAGAATCGAAGAAAAGCATTGAATAAACGAGTGAGCTGGCATGCGACAAGCGGCAGCCGGCAGCCTCAGATTGTCCGCAGGAGGTGCTGTTCCTGCAGGAGCTGGCTCCAGCATCCGCCCGCCATCCTCCACGGAGCCTGCACCGCAAGGATACCACTGAACAAAAGTGAGCTTAAGAACCCTATTTTAAACATTAAACTAATTGACCTCCCAGCTACAGTTCATATTCAAATCATTAATTTTTGTAAGCTTTAATTTTCTCAGAATAACATAAATGTTTCATGCCGTATTTTTGTGCAGTGCAGTGGCGGTGGCAGCGGCAACGGCAGCCATATTGAATGGATTTGCACAAACGTGCAGAAAAACTTTTGCTGACACAAAGGATGCAAAAAGGTGAAAGACGCAGCGCCGTTTCCCTTCGGGGAAACTTGGACAAAGTAAATTTAATGCAATATTTTTACATACCTCTATAGCTCTTCGCTCTCCCTCCTGTCCGTGTACAGTCCACGCAGTTCCTTGAAGTTGGCAACGGGGGAAGTTTTTCGCACCTTCCCTCGACGGAGAATTATTGGTGCGAATTAGTTTAATCAGTGCTCGGGGCTGGGCGCTCCATTGAAATCCCGTTAACGTAATGGGCCTTTTTGGCAGGCCATAAAAAGTCATATAAACATTTCAATTAACGAGGCGCCCACGTCCCAGTTGGCCACGTTTCACCTCTCCACCTCGACATTCACATCGCCATCGCTAGCCCCATGCCCATCCTCGCCACATCCCACATCCTGCCAGCCTACCTACCTGACAGGCATCGACGAATGAGCCGTGGCTTTGATAAATTGAAGGCAATACCAGACTATGCCGGCCATCAGCAGTTAGTGAGCCATCGCCAGAAATCACAAAATCGGAGCTAGCCCCGGACTCGTTTCAATTCATGCCATTGCCTGGCTAATTTAGTGAGCAAGTGGAGACGGACACGGGGGCCAGCGAAAGGACACCAGGGCAACGGTACGGAGCGGCGACGACACAAAAGTGTCGTATTCAAGGTCATAAAACGTGCGTCATGGCCGGTAATCAAAGCATGAAATTAATTTCCAATTGATTTTGGCCCCAGAAGCCGGGGCCAATCGCTGCAGGAAGTTGACCAGCGGAAGTGCGAAACGATAAACAGCAACGACCGACGACGGGTCGAAGCGAGGCGCCACCCGAGACATCCTTCAGCGCAGGAGCGGAGAGGTGTTGGTCTGAAGGAGCAGCTGGTGCGCCCTTCAGAGGGGGATTTGGGGGGATGGATGGACGGACGCTTGTGCTGAGGGGGCATTAAACGATCAGGCATTTAATGACACCCGGTCAGCCATTGATTTGCCAAATACATGTACGAGCTACGTTGGCCAGGACCCTCGTCCGCAATCCTCCAGTGCCAGTGCCAGTGCCAAAGCCAGAGTCCTGCTCGTGCTAGTGGATGAGGCAGAGGGCGTCACTGGCGATGACTTGGACTCCGTTTGAGTCAACACAGCCGCAGGGATTGTCAATACCGAAAAACCGGTCAGGCATGGGACATAGTTCACCCGGCGAGGGCTGCTACTTCGGTGGGGGTAAAGTTTTATTACCCTTCATCGCATGAATAAAATTAATAAATAAACATTTCATTTGACGTTTAACGTTTGCATTAATGGTTGGCCTTTGGAACAATGAAAATGGCAGGGCTGAAAACAGCAGTTGTTGTCAATAGAAATATATTAAAAAAACACATTTCTTTGTTAAATATTTACTATTCTTTTAGAAAAGCCCTTCATGTGAAATATTTGATTTCTTTTTTGACTCATTGAACAATAAATATAAATATTCGCTCATTAAAAAAGGCCATATAAGAATCACATATTACTTATCTTAATTCTTTTTTATTACATTTGTTTCTGTTTTAGTTGAATTAATAAGCATTTAACAATTAACCAAATACTACATATTTTACAAAGTCTGCTTAAGAATAAAATATCTTTAAAGCTAAGGAAAGGCAAATAAAAATAGCTTCTTATTTTGAAACATATTTTGCTTGCTGGAAAAATATTAGCTCTTTCCGTTGCTTACCAAAACAATTTTAATTAACTTCACCTGCTTCTTCCAGGGAAATTGTTTTCATTTGCCCGTTCATTTCTTTTCCCGCGAACTGTCAGGTTTGCGTAAATTACGCATCTTGTTTTCTTTTGATCAACTGAGAGAGCTGCCCTCGCCGGGCCGTAAAACTGGCGACCAACGGAGCAAATTCGGAGGAGGGAAGGGAGCAGTCTGGGGAGGAGGGCGCCTGTCGATGTTGGGAGGCGCCATGACCATCAATATAGGCGGAACACGAGGTGAGGGGCCGATGGCCGGCAGATGGCCATCTGGCCCGCTGCTCCTCCTACACCAACGCCAATGGCTCTGCCACTGCCTCCACTCCACTTCATCTCCATTTTTATTCCTCAGGCCTAGACCACAAAGCACAAACAACTGAAGCGGGGCATTTAATGTCGCTCTGGCTGTCATCGCCAAAATCGAATAACCAAAAACAGGAAAGGCAAAAGCCGAGAGCCGAAAGGAGCCGGCAAAAAAAGGACAAAATAGTGGAAACGACCGGAGTGGCAGGCGAAACGAAAGCGAGCGCTTGACGAAAAAATATGCACAGCATCCTTGACGTTTCTCGTTCGCTCGTTGACGCCCAAGCCCAGGCCCATCTGCTGCAGCTTCCTGCTCCCGCTCCCGCGCCCGCATTTTCCGCTCTTGCTGGTTTTCCCGCTGCTGCCACTGCCACTGCCACAGCCACTGGCAGTGCCACAAACCACCAGCGGTCCGGTCCCCAGAGCTGCCGTTGTCGCTGTCGCTGTGGCTCAGGCATAGGCTGTTGCTTGTCCTCCACTTAGCACTCGGAAAAAACCATAAATGAATGAATAATATAAAAGTATTTTAACTTTTGTCCTGAATGGGAATCAGAAACTGCAATTTTTAGATTGTGCAGGTAACTTATTGAATTTGAATGGGATAAAATCCAATAATTTGTTGTAAAAATCTTGTTTATCTTAAAGTAGACATTATTATTTAATATCTATGTCTT
Source organism: Drosophila nikananu (assembly GCA_008042635.1). Classification (NCBI taxonomy): domain Eukaryota; kingdom Metazoa; phylum Arthropoda; class Insecta; order Diptera; family Drosophilidae; genus Drosophila; species Drosophila nikananu. The sequence goes on from VNJV01010960.1 coordinate 48,198, forward strand.
TAAATGTTTTATAATATAATTGTTATAACACATTAATATATTGTATTTTTTGTTTACATTTGTTTTGAGTCTATAATTATTTTTGAATTTCTAAATTCACCTTTTACTAAGCTTATTATATTTAAACAATAAAATTAGCATCTTTAAAGCTTCACACTCCGCTCTCAGTGTGGATTCTGGGCGAGATGTGTTCATGTCTAATGTCGAAATGGTTAGTTTCACTTTTTGCGTCAGAAATCGTAAAATTGGATATAAAATTTTACGAGCGTGCGGCTGGGCCTCGTCTGAAGTCTCGAGTGTTCTGTTAGCTCTCTCGTCCTGCGTGGGCACTCGGCCTGGACACACACAGATAGGCGTACACTCGCACAGCCATAGGGACACAGATTCGTCCTGGCAAATGGCCGCCTGTTTTTGGTCACGGCACAAATTTTGACGCTTGACTAGCAATGGCAGCCACATCTCCAGCTCCGGCTCCATCTCCATCTCCATCTCCAGACGAGGCTGGAAATGAAGCCGAAGCTGAAGTGGCAGGCGAAAAGCGACGACGGCATTTTGTTTGCGGCAATAAATCATTTATGCAAGTTGCCTGGCTGTTTGCGTTGAAATAAAAATTTAACAGAAATTTGTTTAGCAATTTTGCTGGTTAAAAATTCAACAGCTACTTCCTGACTTGGACTCCGAGTTGGAGTCGGACTTGGTCTCGGTCTTGGGCTGTCAGTGTTGTGTGTTGGCCTTTTGTTCGAATTCTGAATTGTTGCATTTAATACTGTGAGGCCGTAATATGCAATAATCCCGCAACACACACACCCGCACGTGCCCCCGGGGGAGATCCCGGGGAGCGTGCTCCGGCAGGCTACATATGTCTATATGTATATTCATGAGCAATATATTTTATAAGCATCATTGTGCATATTGGATAAAAAATAAGCTTAAAATACAAAAATATTCCCTCGCAGAGCAGGCAGCCGGGAAGTAAAAGCAATCAGACGCCTAGCCAGCCAAGTTTCCTCCGCCCATTTTCCCATTTTTCTTCTATCAGAACTTTACCATTGTGGGAAATGCCGTGCAGAGCCTCAAACATCCTTATTCCCAGCTGCCGAAGAGAAGCCCCCAATATTCAGGGATATCAGGACGGGGAGGCGGGGGATGCACAAGAGGAAGGATGTGCCGAGTTCGGAATGTGTTTGTAAGTCTATTGTAACAGCAATATAAGTGCGAGGATGTGGGGCCGACTAAGAGCTCCAAGTCCACAGCAGCAGCACCAGCAGCAACAAAATATTTACAAAATTGTAATGGAATATCAACAGATCATAAAATCATGCACATTTTATTTGTCGTAGTCGTAAAATGTAAAAAAACATACAGACACCCACAGCGACACACTCGCACAACCGCACACACACCCACTCCCACACCCACTTGGCAGTCCTGGCTGGGAATGGATAAAGTATATTGAAAATAAAATGAAAATATTTTATGTGCATTACAATGCCAGCGTGTGGCAATATCTCGAGTACAAGTACAAGTAGGACGGATAGAAAATTGTGGCATTTATTAAATGGCTTTGGGTTTGGCTTCAGCTCGGAGCCAACGGGGGAATCCCCCTGTTCCCATTCGACTCGGCTTATTTCATTTTACTGCCGCACAAGGCCGCCCGCTTAGCTGCTTAGCTGCATTAGCCGGCCAAGGAAGCCAGAGCCACGCCCACACGCCCACTCCCCCCTGCAGTCCGCCAGCAATTACTTGATTGGGCGGCATACAGAGCCGGGCTTTAAATTAAATTACGGAAAGTGCAGTGCATTGCAGGGATACAAGCGAAACAAATTCAAATCACAGTCACAAAAGCAGCCCTACACAGAGGGAAAATATATTTTTATTCAGGTTAAGTAATAATAATAATTATGGTAGCTGTGTGGCTTTATTCACTAAGAAATATGAATATGTTTGAACCATTTTACGAATTATACTTAAACATTTTGATTCATATAATAATTGGCTGTATACCAATTTTAATTTTTATTTCTATGTGGATTTGGTGATATTTTCAAAGTGAATCTATGCATATATTTTCCCTGTGTACCAACTCACAACAGCGATAGCAGTCAAGGGGCGAGCTATTTTAGCAAGTGTCGCCTTTCGCCTCTCGAAACTTTTAGCTAATTTCCGATTTTAACTAAGAATTTCTAAGCAACAGCCACGCCCTGTTTTCGAAGGTCTGGACAGCATCAAAATCACTTGGGTGCTCGCAGTTAAGGAGAAAATGTCTGGAAAACACTTAAACTTTTACGATGAGGTGCAGTCCACGCAGGCCGCACGATGGGGCAGAAAGGGGATTTTCCGACCAGTTCTGGGACAACTTTCTAAATGTTGCATTTGCATAACATTTCTAGATGGAAATACTATAGGTCAGTGTCTTTAGAAAATGTAACAGACTTTGAGAATATCCTTTAAGGATCCTTTACCTATGCAATGAAATACGAGTTTAGGTTATTTAAAAAATATTTTAATCTGTCGAATGGTTTAAAGTATGAGATTTCTGATTTATTTTTTACGGACCAAAAAGAATAGTTAATTACCAATAAAATGCAATATTACCTGTATATTTCATACTTAAATTGTTATTAATGTGTAATAAATATAAAGAAACTAATCACATAAAAGGCCAATTTCAAATGAATCTATAAATATTATCTGGACATAGCTTTTACTGCCAATTTGAGTCACAAAACCCACTCAATGCCATCATATGAAAGCTCACGTTTAGGCCGATGCAAAGCAAAGGCTTGCTAAGTAATTAAAATTTAAAGAACAGATATCCAAATTCGATCCATACGAAAATCTACTGTGAAAAGCGCATTAAAACGCGTTTTATAGTTTAAACACCGATTCCCAGCGAGCCATAAACAATTTAACATTCCCATGCCCACACTTATCTTTATGGGCCCAATCGAGGAGATGGCTTAAATGAATGCGCGATATGGAAATCTGGCGGGATCCATTTAAACGACACTTTGACTGATGTTGATTGATTGCCTAACATAATGAGCTGCAGGTGCATTGACACGGCCCAATGGCCAATGGGCTGTGAAATGTGAAAACTAATCCATCGAACCGCGGCGGCGGCAGTTCAATGACAATTGATTGGCGACCAGGAGGAGGCGTCATGGGGGAAATCAATTAAGTGGGAAAAGGTGTAACAGCCGGTCGCCATTAGCAGTTAACAAGGGGAAACACCGAACGGGATTGGATTCATTTATAAATTAGATTTCCTTAATTAAAAAGGTAACATGTGTAGATATATATTGAGATCTGCGATATACAAAACCAATTACCTTAGGGGAAGGCATTAATTCCAGGTCCT
>VNJV01010961.1:0-14046 GCA_008042635.1 Drosophila nikananu
ATACGAAAACAATTTCTTTCCTGTCCATCCGTCCATCCGTTTCTACGCAAATTAGTCCCTCAGTTTTAAAGATATCTTAACTTTGCAGATAGTTTTCTATATACTCTCACTACTATATAAGTCGGAACGGGCCGGATCAGACAACTTTATCATACAGCTGCCATAGGAATGATCGGAAAATTTTGAGGAAGAAACTTTGCCAGTTTTTAACTTATTTCCATATATTTTAAGACATTACGGCTTAGTATTATTACGGTTATAACTTTATCAAAATCGGACTACTATGTACATATATCAGAGCTGCCATAGGAAATTTATTGAAAAAATTGTAATTTCGCAGTTTTTAAACATATTTGTACCTGATCCGAGATACTGACATTTTATATTATTTCAGAAAATCGGTTTTAATTTTATGCAAATCGGAAGACTTACTGCCATAGAAACGACCGTTAAATGTAGAGAAAAATGCAAATGCAAAACTTTGAATGTAAAACTGTAAATGTAATATGAAAAGGAAAATATTAAAATTAATTACTTTTATGATATGGATGAATGATTTATATAATTCTGATTAGTTTTACTTTTCCTTAATCAAATTGGATTATATTATAATGAACCAATTGTAAGCTGCATGGGTATATAAACTTCGTACAAAAATGTATAATTTGGATGTATTTAAGTGATAATTTTATAGTTTCACGGTAAGGATCTACATTTTCTCTATATAACTTATCGATAGCTTCGACTATGAAAGCTGAAGCTTTCTTGACGACAACATTATTATCTGTTGCACGCAGCTAAAGGTTAGACACTTTAATTTTTCCTAGAATCAGAAATGCCAAATTTTAAGAAGCTGATTAGAGGCTCTAGCACAGTTTTCTTTCGTCCAATCGCACACTCTGTGATTCAGTTTTATTATTTTACAATTTTGGTTTAAATTTAATGCAAATCGGCATAAAGCATAAAGCTGCCATAGAAACGATCGTTAAATGTGCAGGAAAATGCAAAACTGTAACTGTAAACTGTAAATGTAATATGAGTAGGAAAATATTAAAAGCGAATTGCGATGATATTTAATCAAATCATTTAATCAAATTGGATTAAATTATAATGATCTAATTGTAAGGTGCAAACAAACAATACAAACTTTCTTGTTTTCTACTGATTATACAAAAATATGTTGTTTTGAGGTATTTAAGTGATATGAAAGCTAAAGCTTCCTTGACGACAACATTATTATCTGTTGTGCGCAGCTAAAGGTTAGAGGTTAGGGATCATTTTTCTTAGAATCAGAAATGCCAAATTTCCAGATGCTGATTAGCGGCTTCGTGCACAGTTTTCTTTCGTCCAATCGCACTCTGTGTGTTTCAGTTTCTTCGAGCTGACAGAACGATGCAGACGGTATTCTTAGTGAGTGTGATCTTTGGGCTCCTGATTCAAAGGAGCTTAGCCCGACTATTGGAGGACCAATGTGGCCTGGAAGTAACTGTGAGAAGTTTGAATGGCGGAAACGCTGAATCGGAGGCTGCTGCTTGGATGGCAGCGGTACGCAATGAAACACACTTTCTATGTGGAGGCACTCTGATTCACAAACGTAAATATATTCACAAATACGTATAAATAACACGTCAACGCCAAATTAATTGGATTTTTTTTCTTATCAGGTTTTGTGTTGACCGCCGCTCATTGCATTGAAGGCCAAGGCAGATTGTAGGCATACTCAAAGCACACTATATAATGACATTATATAATACGCTTAATAATATTGTCCACAGATTCGTAAAGTTGGGAGCACATAACTTATCGCTCCCTGCCGTAGAGTACATGGTTAGCCACGCGGAGGTTCACGGGGGATACTACAGAGACACGTTGCAGCACGATATTGGCCTGCTTAAACTACCACTCAATGTTGTGTTTACTGGTAAGTGTTATCCGGATGATCGCCTCTGGTGGACCTTAGATCTGATTTCCTGTCCGCAGAACAAATCCACCCGATCTGCATTAATTTACCTCCCACGACGCAGACGGGAGCGGAAGGTGCTTCCACATTCGATGCATATGGCTGGGGAAAAACGCTGACAGCCAACATAAGTGAAATTCTTCAGAAAGTCACACTCGATCGCTACAATCACAGCACGTGCAATAATATCTTTTATACGCCAATAACTTCAAATCAGATCTGTGCTGGGTCTTCGATCAGCGACACCTGCTTAGGCGATTCTGGCGGTCCGCTGATCAAAGAACTTAATTATACTGGCATCAGACGTCTAACGCAGCTAGGAATGATTAGCTATGGTTTAGGAAAATGCGATGGAATAGGCATTTATACCGATCTCGCACCCTATTCTGACTGGATTGAGGAAAAGATTAAAGCTCTATTTCCCCAGGATTCTTGGCATAATTCTTCTCTTGGTAAGCATTTTGACAATGTTTCACAGCCTCCATTCTACAAATTGTCATGTTCTTAGCAGCAGGCATTGCCAATCCGGCGAGTCCTCCAAGCGAAACAGAGGCTTCCGGTGAAGAAAACTTTGACCGAGCCCAACTTTTAGTTGAACCTTGCGGAACTGCAGTAAGTGCGAGGATTGAGGGTGGTAAAGACGCCGAACTGGAGGCTGGTGCTTGGATGGCTGCTGTACATGATGAAGACGATCTGATTTGCGGCGGCACTGTTATTCACAGGCGTATGTATATATAAAGTTATTAAAACAACTTTATAGAGGTAACAATCTAAGAGGATTGTTTTTGTTCTCAGGCTTTGTATTAACCTCCGGTTTTTGCGCTTCGATTAATTTAAAATTGTAAGTATACTTGACAGACTTTCGATTTATTATGAAAATAATAATATAATCGTAATATTTGCAGATTTGTCAGCTTGCGTGCATACGACATACAGGAACCAGCCATGGAATTCGATGTTACCGACAAGATCAAACACGATAAATTCGATTGGTATCGTCGAAATAATAATATTGGCCTGCTTCGACTATCACGCGATATTCCTTTTAGTAGTAAGTGCTATCGAGTTTTTCGCTTCTGATGCAGCTTATTCTTATTTCCTGTCCTCAGTGCGTGTCTATCCGATCTGCATCATCCTGAATGCGGAGTTTAAGAGTAGAGTAGAAAATGCTTACACATTTGATGCCTATGGTTGGGGGTTAGAAATGTTCCTATCATGGCAGTGGCGTGCTTCAGAAAGTCACCCTCGACCGCAACGATCCCAGAGTGTGCAGAGATGTTTTTGGGTATCCACTAATTTCAGGTGAGATCTGTGCTGGATCTTCAGAAGGAGGCATCTGTATTAACGATGAAGGCGGTCCTCTGACAAAAAATGTCCTTATAAATGGGCTTCAACGCCAAACGCAGTTCGGAGTCATAAGACGAGGTAGATTTGATTGCAAAGGAAAAACAATTTCTACCGATGTCACAAGTTATGTTGACTGGATTGTTCAAAAAATTCGGTTTTACGAACGATTATTGTGAATTATTATTATTATAATTATTAATAACTCTTCTTATAATTATTGTAACTATAACCATTTGAAACTCTGTTCCCACTCTTGAAATGGAATCTTTACAAGTATGCTGAGAAATGAGTATGCCTTTTGTGAAATTCAAGTTTTAAATAAAAAAAACAATATTAAAGTTTTTTCATTAAGTTATTTGTTGTTTTTGCAATCAAGTGTATTGCATTTTGTAATAAAACAAAACGTATAAAAACCTTAAGAAATATCTAAAATCAAAAAGAAACAAGAAAGGAAAGCTAACTTCGGTAAGCCCATGCAGTTTTCAATTTAATGTTGTGATATAATTGAAAATCGCTGTTAATTAAGCCAAAACAATAAAGAAAATAATTTTAAAAAAATAATACAAATTAGTTACACAATGATAAGTGATAAGTGCAAAAATTATATGGTAACTTGCGCACTACGATCATAATCAAATAACTAATAAACAAAAGCATTCATTTCGATTCTGTGCGGGTTTTATTAGAATTATTTATTTAAACTAAAAAAATTATGTTTGTGTCTTTTTTTACCCTTTTAAGGATATAACACCTTATAATACTTAGAACAAATCGTTAATTTTCTATAATTTTAAGATTATTCCAGAATATAAATCATTTAAAGGTTGTGATAAAAATAAGAAATATACAATTTATACAATATAGAAATAGAAGATTTGTTAAGATTTTAACATGTTTTTATATATTTTAATAAAAGAATCAATTTTTAAAATGGTTTTTTGGCGCCATCTAGCTTTAATGCCTTGCAATGCATAGTGCTGTAGATAAGAGCTAGGTGGCGTCACTTGACATTTAACATACAGTTGTACAAAGCAGTGCAAACGAGTTAAGCAGTTTAACAAGCAGTGCAAACCCGCATACTTTTGTTATACGAAAGCACTGCTTAGCTATGAGTAGCTTTATAAATTATTTATATTTCCAGATTCATGGTTCAAAAATTAACATCCAATATAATTATAAATAAATATAAGCTAAGAAATATAATTATTCGTAAAATCCTTTTTATTTAAACGCCTGGCGATTATACATACATATGTCAACATTTTATGTCTGTAAATAAAATGGGTTTTTATAAGTTGATCTAGTTTTTAGTTGGACGGATAGTATATAATAAATTAGTTGGTCAATTTTTCAGTTGGATCGTTATTCATTACATTTTAAATAGTTTTAGTTAGTTTATTAGCCAGTTAAGGATTTCTTTGTTGGCAAAATAAATTAATAAATAAATAAACATGAAATCTTGATAAGAATATAATAATATATAGCTAAGCCTGCTGATAACCTTGCTTTTTTTTCAACTTAATTCAACTAATTGTTGTAATTCAAATAATTGTTTAAATACAAGTATACAATAATTTTCTTCTCAATACCCTCACCTACATATATGGACTTAGTTACTGCTTCTATAAATTTCAGACTCCAAATGGTCGCATATTTTGCTCACCCAGCGACCCTTTCACATGTGTCATCATCCCACTGCGCGAAAAGAAGTCCTGCAACTGTCGCTTTTTGCGGTGAAACCGCCAGGACTCTTACCTCTGCACCTACCCTCCCCCCAACATATATATTTTTATGTTGTGCCAGAAGGTCTTCGGTGCTCCTTCGAAATTCATTTTAATTCGTTTTTATTTCTTTTTAATTTTTATTACATTTTCGTATATTAGCTTTGACTTTGCTTTAGTTGTATCCACTTTGAATTATTTGCTGTTTGTTTTCCCCCGGAAAAACGAAGGGGGAGGAAGAAAAAATAGAAAACAGCATCAGTTTTTCCGTTTTTTTTTTTTACCAGCATTGTTCTGCGGATTTTTTTGGTGGGCGAGGCGAGGGGAACTTGGGCGCTGGAAGGATACATACGTCTAGGACCCTGGTCCGGGTCCAGTTCTGTAGTTATTGTCCAACGTGGACTGTTTACGCCGAATGCGCTGCGCCACGTCGCGATCCGCGGGAGTAGGAAATTAAAAATGGCGAAATAAAGTTAAATTTTTTATGGCTTGTGCAAATAAGTCACAGAGTGCTCTCCGGCGGAGAATGTTGTCCTTCGGAAGGATGCCCTGCCCTGGCTCAGGGAAAGTTCTAAGTCATTTGAAAGGGAAATAATGTTGAAAATTATATTCTTTACCTTCGATTTACTTTGTTTTCCAATAGTTTAATTGTTTATAAGTCAGAACAAAGTCCGTTTAATAACACCCATACATTTGAATTGAATGTTCGCCTCTCTTGCAAGCATAATGTTTAAATAGGATAACGAAATCGTATGGCGTTACTCATCTTGTTATTACAATGGCCCCTGTATAACACTGCTGTTTTTTTTAGTGAAGGACCTCTTTACAATATAAATCAATTAACAGAAAGTCTAACGAGGAGTGTTTCGACAGAGTTCCTTTCAGTTATTCTGCACTATTTTACTCTTCATCTATTATCTATATTTATTACATTTGTTCTCATTAATTTAATTTACTTTCTTTTAAATCTATTAAACCCTCTAGCTAATATACCCCTTAGTATAAACCATCGCTTGTTAAGCAAGAAAATAATATTAGCATTAAGCGTTTGTCTCTGCGCCTCTGACAGACACGGCGACGCCATACCCGATGTCCCCTCCATTTCTTTCTATTTTTTCCTGATATTTATTTTACAAAATGGGCGACAAACTTGCCAGGTTTCGGCTTTCATTTTTTTTTTGTTCGTTGTTCGTCTTCTATTTTCGCTTATCCTGGATCCTGGCCTGCTGTAGTTTGTGTGTGTGCTCTCCGCGTTTTTACTCATATGGAGCACATCCAAGTAAGCAGCTCTGGCAAGTGGTCTAAAAAATGAACTTTCGGTGGTGGGAGTGTGTGGTTCGGCGGCTCGGCTGGTGCGAAATTTCTGGCTTTAAAGAGATCTCGGGGAATTGGAATTAATGACGGCATGAAAGGTTTATAGGTGGCATAAAAAAGGCATAGAAAATAAAGCAATTATTTAGGGGGATAATGTACATATATATTCACTTGGAGTTTATTTTATAAAAATAGAATAGAATAGAAAGAGTATTTAGATTGAGTTTTTGAAGATTAAGTAAATATCTTAAAGGAAAAATTATATATTCAAACTTATATGCGAAAAGTTTTATTTGAAAGTCGTAAATATTTGGTAAAAAATGCATGGAATCTTGCTTAAAATATGAGTTAAACTAATCATAATGAACCTTTAAAACGAAATAAGTTTAAATAAACTCATACATAATGGGGAATTTTTAAAAATTTTTAATATAAATTACACATTTAATCTTAATTTAAAGTTACGATTTCATAACCTTAACTTTGAATATTATAAGTATATTGTTCTTTCAATTTCTTCTCTGAATTACAATTAAATACACCTAAAATTAAGACTTAAATAAGACGCCTTGTATCTCAAATACCTCTAGAATTTCACACTTCATTATACATATTTTTAAACCGTATAAAGCCCCGCTTTTTATATAAGAAACCGATCGTCTTAAGACCTACCCCAACAGGTAGCTCTTAGAGTTATCTTTATGGTCACCTCCATCTACCTACCTAGTTCCGAGTGTTCCACATTTCCAAAACCAGTTTCTTTGATTGACACACTTGCACTTTCTTTCAATTAGCCGCCAAAAAAAAAACTGAGACGCTCGTGTGCCGGCTGATTTATTTTTTGTTTTCAACAACAATTTTGGGATTTCTTCGAGACCCTAATTAACTGGCATTTAAGAGGGCGTTGTTGAGGTGTTGAGAGCCCACGATCGTAGGCAGATCGCGTGATGGCTCTCATGTCGGCTGCACCATTCTTAAGGGGCTGCCAGCGGTGGAGCGAGTTCAGTTCCGCCTTAGACCTCGTCGAGATCGCGATCGCCATGTGGCCACCGCTGCTGCTGGTGCTGTCGTTCCTCAGATCCTCAAAGGCTCTTTTTGAGCAGTGCAACCATCAGGTGAAGCTGCAGTCGGGCCAGAAGCTGCTTATTAACTCGCCCTATTACCCGGCCCTGTATCCTGTCGGCACATCCTGTCGCTACGCGGTGGAGGCGCCCAAGGATCAGGTGCTGCAATTCAAGTGCGAACTTCAGCTGCAAACGGTGAGGGGAAAGTGGAAGTCAAAGGAAACAGAGAAGCCATTTTAGTGGATTTTAAGGACAAATAATTTACATAGTAATAAAATAAATAAATATATAATATGTTTGACCAGTTAAAAAAGGAGAGAGCATCAGAGTTCCTTATTGAGCTTATTAAAAACTACTTTCTGTTGAAATGGAATATAAGTGAACCAGTTCTAAACCAATTTAAAATATTTTAAAGAGCCTAATTTATTCTTAAAAATATTTCCAAGTATTAACAATGTAAAAGAAAAAAATTTCCTGAATGGCTTATTCCCTGTCTTGTTCATTTGCAGCTTTCCACGGATCTAAAATGCCGCTCCGAGGTGTTTCACTTCAATTCCGAAGGCGACGAGGTGTTAACAAGTTCCGAATACTTTTGCGGCAGCGGAAAATTCGAGCGCAAAAGTTTCCTCAATCGTGCCGTGATTTCCTACATTTCCAATGGCCCACAAGAGCCACCGCCCACCACGTCGGCCGTCAAGCTGAAGGATAGGCTCTCGGGGGTATCGACGACTGGCAACGCAACTATTGAGGCGCCACAAGGTGTTTCCATAGAGGAGCTAGATGAGGAGGAGGAGCCACTGAACGAAGCTGAAGAGTTAGAGGACCCCGAAGAAGACCAAGACCTCAGTGACGAGGTGCTGCACGTGTTGCAGGATGTGGGCGTCAGCGACGCCTTGGCCTATGTGGCCTCCCTGCTCTACGACGACGGGGATGAGGAGTCCAGGAAGTCCAGCACTGCCATTTACCTTGAGCATCACCTGCCAAGTCAACGCAGTTCAAAGACTTCCGCAAAACGTGTCCGAATTGTGTCGAACTATCCCCAGGCTCCTGCGGCTGCTCCAGGAGGCGGACGATTCACCTGCCTGGTGGAGGCCATACAGCCCACGTGCAGCTGCGGCTGGAGTCGCTTGCCCCTGCCCCGGATAGCCAGTCCCAACAATGAGGAGGCCGCATTGCATGAGTTTCCCGCCATGGCCGGTGTGTTGACCAAAAAGCAGGGAAAGGTCTTTTGCGGAGCAGCGATTAGTGAGTAAAGTGGGGGATATATAGCTTGCTTACCTTCTTCTATATCCTTATATCCTAATACCAGTTCACCACCACTATTTGCTGTCTGCTGCCCACTGTTTCCTGGCTGCCGAGACCAGGAATGCTGCCCAGCTCCGCGTTGTTGTGGGAGAGCACGATTTGGCCAGCTCCTTTGAGACATTTGCCACCAGGAGATACGATCTGGATGCCTTGATCCTTCACGAGCAGTTCAGCCAGGCAAATGGACAGCCAAGGAATGACATTGCCCTGCTAAGAACACGATCGCCTATCGCATGGAGCCGCCACGTGGGTCCTGCCTGCCTGCCGCTGCAGCCGGCGGAGGATGGTCGAAAGTTGCCCCTGACGGGTCACCAGGTGGTGGCTGCCGGTTGGGGCACCACTTCCTATGGCGGTCCCCAAACCACGCGTCTCCTGAAGACCACCCTGGATGTGATCGATGGTCAGCTGTGCCGGCAGACGCTGGCCACCAGTTCCACCGGAGTTCCGGCACATACCTTCTGCACTTATACACCCGGACGGGACACGTGCCAGTACGACTCTGGCGGCGCTCTCTACGAGCGGATTAATGGACGCCTGGTGGCCGTGGGCATCGTTAGCTTTGGCCAGGCCTGCGCCACCCAGCTGCCGTCGGTCAATACGCGAGTCGCCTCGTTCATCAAGTGGATACGATCCAAGAGCCCCGAGGTGGCCTATTGTCCCGGCCGCATATGAGCCTGGAAACTACTCTGATTTATGTATTTATTGTAGAGCTAAGAAAGTGTCCGGAAAACAATGCACAAACTCGTTTGATTTACGGATGAATTCGGTGGTGTTCCAATGATATCTTGAATAAAATATCAGGAAGTGGGGCTGCCAAGCCATGGTGGTTTTTAAGCTGCTGAGAATTCTTATAAAGAATTTATTACAGGAAATATATGTAGCTGTTTTCTGGTAAAAATTGTACCTTAAGGTGAAAGGTGCTTGCATATTTAGGGACTTGATAATGATATATATTGATTTAAAGGATTTAAGGCGAATAAATGATTAAGACATTTTTTAGATATTTTAAAGGAAATTCCTTCAGAATATAATCCTTTTCATCCTTTTGTTGATTAGTGAGTTAAATATTTATTCCTCTCTCTTCCCAAACTGCATCTGACATCTATTCGATTTTCCCGGAGTTGAGTTAGGTTATCCTTTCAGTCTTCGCTGCACCTCCCTCTTTATATCCGGATATCGAGCCACTTGGCACCTGTAAAGTGGGTGTCAGGTTTGTCGCTTTGCCTGAACGCGCTTCAGGTGAGCCACCAGGTGATAACCACCACTCGGCTGTCAATCATGCGAACGCATTGGAACGCCTCGCTGGAGCTCTATGCCTGCCCCAGGCTGAGGCATTGCAATTAAGCGCAAATGTCAACTAATTAACCTCAGTGGGGTGGCAATCGCTGGCAACCTTTAACCCCTTTACAGCCGACAGAGGGGAACCGTCAATAAAATTCCTTTCAGCTTTATTTGTACATCATTCGTTTCAGATAAATAATTAAACGTTTCGCATAACAGATGAAGCTCGCTTTGGGGGCTTACAGAAAGCTGAAATCTAGTCTGGTGTCTGCATCTTTATACCTGGTAATCAGGTGGTTTCCAGGGTAATATGGAATGTGTGTATTACATAAATAACTCAGTTAGAATGTGTTTAGAACTGTTTTAAAATTAAAAAGAATATAGTAGAAAATATAACATTATTATTATAATTTTAAGATCTTCTTGGTTCAAATAACTTATTTTATTCTAAGTTCTATACAAACTTTAAACGATATTTTACTAAAACAATAAAGTGAACTATGTTTAATTAATGGAGAATACATAATTTTAAACAGAGGTTATAGAAAATAAAGATCTACCAAAATGTTGGCTTATACCAAACCTTTTCAAGAACTTAGGCCTAGGTATTCCATAGTCTTCAACCTGAAACCCCGCTAGATTTCTTTTTTATTTGCTTTTCTGAAGAAGGGACCTGGGTTTTTTGTGTAACCTGGCACTGGCGTTGCACTTTTTCAATGCTCCATCTCCAGCTCCAGCTCCACTTTTGTACATATCCCCGTTTGTATACATATCTGTCTAGCTAAGCTCGCCTGCATTCGCAGTTGTTGCAATGCAATGGCCGCTGTTTGTTTTGCAGTTTCGGGCAGAGGCCTTCCTTGCAAGCCGCCTGTTGTTCAATTTCCGTTAAAACGCGGCCAGAGCCAGAGCGGGCCCAACGTCAACTGCAGTTGGCAGCAAGTGCTCGTTCGTTGGCTCGTTCGCCTGGGATTGGCGGCTCCGCATAGAAATTGGGTGTGTGCGTGGGTTGGTGGTCCGGGTGGCGGCATTAGGGGGTGTTGTGCTAGGGGGTTGGGCCGTCGTACTCTCTGGTGGCACTAATTGAAAAGCAGCAGCCACTAACAGCAGTCGTTGCTGAAGGGGATTGGTGCTACAGAGGGGAGTTTACAGTAGAAAACCTGAAGTAACTTTGATTAATAGGAAAAAACTAGGAAGAGAGAGCTCTGCTTAATATGGGAATTAATTGGTTATGATAAAATCCTTTTCGGATTTAGGTAAGAATATATTTAAAAGTGTGATAACTCTGGAAAATGTGTGGCTGGAAATTAATTTCTATAATTTTTATGTCTTCAAGGGACATAAACAGATATAAAAGCATTCTCCATAGACTTAATATCCTCAATAACTATTTGTTATATATTTTTCTTAGTTATCTAAAATTCCCACCTGAAATTCCCTCGGTTATCCACTGTGAGAAGAAAGCCAATCCGTATAGCATTTTGTATTCCTTCCGCTCCTTTTTTCTAGCAATTTCCTTTGCATACTTTTGTGCTGCATTTGATTACAAAATGGCGGCCCAGAGCCGGCTGCTCCTGCAACAGGAGCGGCGCTGCAGTCGTAATGCAGCCTAAACATTGCGTTTAGTTCTCGTTTTGCCGCAGCTACAGGACTTTGACTATTCATTAGCGTGTGTGTGTGTGTGTTTGTGTGTGTGTATCTGTGCGGCAGGATGAGAGCCAAAAAACTCTAACAAGCTCAAAAAGCAATTTGCGAGGAGCCGTCTAAAAAATTGGCAAAAATATCGACGTGCCGGCTCATGCAATTGACGTTTTGCGGGTGCGGATGGGGTGGTGGCCCTGCGCGATGTTAGGGGATTTTCGGGGACTAGGGACTGGGGCCTGTTACATAAAACCACGCGTTGCACAAAAGCCGCCAAATCGTCCTCGTTCACAAAGGCCCAGGCAATGAAAATACAAAATGGCCGACCCATATATGTATAGGGAAATCCAAAGAAATCCCGTTCCACTAAACTATTTCGCTTTTAAGCGTTTTAAGATTATGATTAAGTGTTTTTATTTATTTAGTTTTTATATTTTGTTGGTGTATCAACTCTGAGCTGAAAGTGAAAGCCAGATTCTTAGGAATAAATGGAAAATGTCTTGGAAAACACTTTCCGGAATCACTTGGGAAATATTTGGCTTAACACAAAAAGGAAATTCGTTTTGCGGTTAGAAACTAGTAAGGCTTTTAATTTTAGTTTGAATTTTGCAACACAGTTAAGGTTCCTAAAGTACATATTACTGATTGATAAGTTTATGTAAAATATTGCTTAGCAACTTGAAAAGAAAAATCAATATAGATATATCCCTCTTTCAAGCATTCCTATGGACTCAATAAAACCTCTTAACCTCTCAAAAATCCTGTCAAAATTCTGCTAAAATACTGGTCATATCTCGCCTGCATTTCCCCGAAATACTGCTTAAATTCCTTTCCATTTCGGATCCCGTTTAAATACCGCTCAAATGCCCAAATATCACCAAAATCTCACCTAAATTAACTACAAATTTCGCTGAAGTCAAACTAAAATACTTCCCAAAACACCAAAGCACATAAAATTTCGTGCAAAATACCGCTGAAATGATAACCACACTGCACCCAAAATAGTAAAATTGGAATAAGATTATAAATGTTATAAAATTCAATTTGAGATTTATGAAATTCATAAAGTCACTTTATTATGGTCAAATTTCTTGTTGTTTGAGAAAGCAGGCTTTTTGATTTTATTTGAAACCTTATTTTTGCGTATTTTAAATCTTTTATTGGCCTATAATATAAAATATATATAAAAAATATAAAAACTAAATATTAAACCCGAATATAATAATACACAATAGTCACATCATTACCGAAATGCTTCTGTGTCAATCCCTCGCCGGGATGGCACTTCCGCTTCCTACTCGGGTTCGGAGTCTCTACCAAAGGCGTACGCGGAGGCCTCTTCCCGTGGTGCCCGAGGGAAGGATGAATATACCGGAGGTTCCATCAAAGCCACCGCGTATTCTGGTCAAGAGTTTCTTGGCCATCCAGCGACTGGAATCTGAATTTACTCAAAAAGCGCCGCCCGAACAGAAGGATGATTTCTTGTCTAAATGGAAATACCTAAAGAGTTCATGAACAAATCTGGACGTTTGGCTGTGTTAAATTAAATTATGAAGTAGTTTCGAGCAGCGATGAATCTAATTTAATTGAATTTTATTGATAAAGAAAGATAGGCTTTCTGCTAATTATTGCCTTGAAAAAATGAAATTAATTAGTGTAAGAATATATTTTAAAGAATATTAGATATACTAAATAAACAAAAACTTCAAAGAGTCTGTCAATACTTTAGGTCTTTTACACTTTAAGCGTGAGAGCTCTTTTCTTTATAAATAATTCAAATAAATTATAATTTAAATAAATAATCCAAGCAGAAAACCTTTTATCGTGTAATTAAGCATATATGTACATATATATTTTCCTCCGTGCATATCGCACGTGTATATCGCACATCAGTTTGCAGTTTGTTTTGCTTAATCGCCTGCCTAATTGATATGACTAATTAGTTTCATACAGTTTTTGCTTTTTTAATTAGAAAATATAAATAAAGGAAATTCAGTACTAAGTAGTACTAAGTACTAAGTAGTACAGTATTTGCTTGATTTATATTTTCTAATTAAAAAAAAACCATGGAAAATGAATTCGTTCGAATAAAATTGAAGAAGTGGAACAAGTAATATAAACGGAAGTGATACCTCAAAGGTTTTAAGTTGTAGATTTGAACTTAAACTATGAAGTTGAACGCTGGACTTTACACCATTCTCTTCGTTACGATGGGTATATTCGGTAGTGGTTCAGCACGCCGATGCTGGCCTCCTTATGAATATGATTCTGTCAAAGGGGAGTGTATTGTTGTCCCAAACACCACAGTTAAATCCTGAAGGAATTACTCACTCTATCCTTCAACGGAACCAATAAATGTCAATAAATGTCGTTAATGGTTTTAAACTTTCTTGTTTTATTTTTCTGCATTTTTTTT
>VNJV01010967.1:0-12280 GCA_008042635.1 Drosophila nikananu
AAGACGCAACTTTTCGTGCACCTCGTCTATCTGTTGTTTTATCTCTACGCAAGTGTCCCATGGTAAGACATTTTTGTCTCCTTACACTGTTTTTTTTTTAATTCTCTCCATTTTTTATTGAGGAAATTTTTGTGACCTCCACGGTTTCTTGACTTATTTTTAACTCCCGTATTCTTTGATAGGGGAACGTTATTCATTTTTGATATTGTCTTGCACCACTTGTTATTATAATTATAACAATTAAGTGCGCACATTAACAACTCTAAATCGACGCTAGACCCTGTCCAGGTCGTTTGCCCTTTTTAGATACTTTTTNAGAGGAGGGGTTATCTCTGTCTCTGTCTTGCACACGCAAGTGCATGAGATGGTGGTGGTTTTGCAAAGAGCGAGTTTGTTTACATTTTGAGATATATTTTGGTACATGGTATATAACAGTCGTTCACGAACGACTGTAGCTTTCTCACTTGTTCTTAAACACCTTGTTGTGCCTGCTATAAATTTTAAATTCTAATTGTATTATTAGTATGATAGCAATTATAAGTAATGGCCTCCACAACGATTGGATATCGTCAGTGTGGTCTACTATCTCTACGTTATTTATAACGTTAGCCTTTACTTCAGGTTTATTGGTGTTCCACCAAGATCCCATTTTGATTAAAAAAAAAACCAAAATCGTTTATGACAAATGGGTTATTGGTATAATAGACAAATGAAAATAAAATAAATTCTGAAACAATTACTTGTATGCTTTTAAATCATCATTATTATTTGTGTTTTTTTTTTTGTGTTCATCTTCTTCGATTTTATGTATGTATAGAATTTTATATATGTATAAAGCGATTATTCTAGTGTACCTAATACCTGCCTATTCAAAAAAATTTCTAAACCCGCTGCTAAAAACTGCTTGGTCGTTCAAAATTCATAGTTTCATTTTAGTCGTATATGCAACATAGTGCATAAATGAATGCCACGCAGGGCAACAAAAATAATTTATTTAGTTGGGCGCTCTTTGCAGCGCCACTTTCAGAAACTCGTCATTGCGATGAATATTCATATATTTCGCGCGTTTCGCCAACAGTTACCCAGGCCGACATTTATAAATCGGGAACTCGAAAATACTTTTCCGAATTTTTTTTACGTTTCCTTTTTAATAAAAAGGAAGGGAGAATCAATTGTGATATGCATTCATGAACATGCACCTATTTATGCATATGCCATATGGTATTTAAGCCTAATATACATATCAAACGAAAGGTATTGAAGTGTAGATTGATTATATATGCCAATCTTGAAGATATTTCGCTTCGTTCAAAAGTTATTGCGATTCAATTTTTATTTTAAAAATAACTGTTATTTTCAATTTTTATGAATAAAAATAGGAGAATAACAGTTATTTGTAATTAATTGTTTAAAAATTGAAAATAACAGTTATTACCAAACTTTTATATAAAAATTGAAAATAATAATTATTTGTCAATTTTTATTTTAAAAATAAAAATAACTATGATTTTTTTTTAAGACTTTCGATGGCTTAGGCACCAGACATCCCAACCGCGGAATGCACCTTGCGACCCCATTACCTAAGGAGAAGGGCCAAAGTGCTGTTCTCTTTCCCAGATACGGAAAAGTGAGGGACGTAGGGTATGAAAATGCACCATCCCGGAGATAAGGATGCTCACGCCATGAAAGCAAGCGAGGTGGAGAACGACCTAGATCTGGAAACCATCGTGGACGCAGCCCAGTGACTGACACTGAACGAGGCCGACGATGAAGAGGACAGCGACCTGAACTTGACAGACAAGTGTTTTTGACGTTTCTGTTATGTTAGCCACAGTTCTACCTAAATTTTAATAAACATTTGTTAGGAATATTTAAAAGCAATATTAATTCTTATGTTGTTAATGGTCGTCAACCGATAGGGTTCTAAGGGGGATCAATGGACGACCGCGTCATCTTCGTTAACTGTGTGTACCATCTTTTGTCCGTCTATGCTCTTCAAGCGAGGGATCCTGGAAGCAGGTATTCCGTCGAATTCAAAGCGTAATCGTTCTTATGAAATGAGCGAGAGCGCACCTAAGAGTTCTAAGGAACCACAGAGCAAGCCAAAGCCCACAACCTTCGCCAACAAGGCGAAGTAGTTCAGCGAGATAGCCAGAAACAGCGCAGTTCTCACGCTTCAGCAAATCTCAGGGACAAGGATATCGATATAGGACTGATACAGGAGCCTTTAACGAGGGACGAGCAAGTTGCGAACTTAAGGATTCCAAAATACACACTTCTGTGCACCAACTCTATGGGTAGATCGCGGGCTGCATAGTAATTAAGAACCACTATAACGCCTTTCTCTGTTCCAATCTCAACACACCAGATCTAGCAGGAGCTAGATTCGTGCCACCGGATGGGAGCGGAGTACTGATCGCTTCGGCTTAACGGCTGAGCTGGTCATCGAGCTGCTGGCGGAAAGGGGCCGAAGAGACTGGTGCTGGGATGCGACGCAAACGCGAGGCACACGCTCTGGGGAAGCTTGGAAACCAATAAAAGAGGTGAGTCTCTTTAAAAAAAAAATATTTGTCGTAAAGTTACAATATGTAAAAAATATTTCCCGGTACGGAAGGTTTTTGAACTGGTAAGAGGTGTTAGATCTCATCTTACAAATAGAATAGGTCAAATATGAGGCCGAGAACTGGAAAGTATTGACTCAACACTCTTCTTCAGACCACAGATAAATCTTCTTTGACTTATCGGCACTGGTAGGTAAGCTGGTCCGAGGCGTTAACCCTGTCGGAAAGACTAAGACAAATTTGGCGAAATTGTCCACTAAAAGGTCAGTATTAGAAGGATAATTACCGGACGCAAGAGCTCCTATTTAAAAATACCCTATCTAATGTTCTCTGGGTTACTTTTGGCGTCCGGCAAGGGCCCCTTCTTGTTTACATTGTTTATTAACGACCTGCCCAACTTGCAACGTTGTGTGCAATATAAGGACGATTCCTGCCAGTCTGATTTACATACAGATCTTCAAAATTTTCAAACATAGTGCCACATAAACGTATTAAACTTAATCGGTTCTAAATGCATGCAAATTACTTACTCTCGTTTCGCTCCCAAGCTTGACCTTACACGCTGAACTGCTGCTCTTTGGAAAGAATTGCTATATTTACTAAATTGGGTGTCCGCTTGGATCCTAAACTTGACATTATTGATCGTATTTCATGCATGGTGAATAAAGTCAAAAGTGTGCTTGGTTTCATTAAACGGTGGTCGTAAGAATTCACTGACCGCTATGTTAAAAAATCCCTTCAATATAAGTAGAGTTTGTATTAAATAGAATAGAATAGATAATTAATAATAATAATTATTAATAATGATGATTCTAAGCTTGGCATACAATGAGAGTGTGGGATCTTTAGCAACTTTAGACAAGTTTAGACAATTTAAGAAAACTTGATCAACTTTATGCAACGACTCTTGAAATCACGTCTGCTTCTGCTGACTTCTTTCTGTGACTCCTGCTCTTCTTGTACGGCCTCTCTGCAACTCTAGTTCATTGTCTCTCTCGGCTCTCTTGATCGGGACATTGCCATTCGCAACGGGGCAAATATGTACTCTCTGCCCGGCTTTACCTTAACACCTTACATATATTTCTTTAGTTCGTCCTATCTTAGAATATGGATCTTGCATTTGGAGCCCTCAGTATGGAGTCCACAGTAAACGCATTGAGTCAATTCAGAAGAACTTTTTACCGTTCGCTTTACGCGGTTTGAACTGGGATGTAAACCAGATATTACCCCCGTACTCAATAATTCTCCTCCTAATTAACTTACCATCTTAAGCTAACCGTAGAACCATGCTTGGTATTACCTTCATTTATAACCTTATGTATGGTGACGAGGAAAGTGCTGTCTTGTTGGGTCAGATAAATTTTCACGTCCCCTGTAGAAATACTAGATACTAAATTCCTTTGTGTTGCGTCACTGTAGAACGTATTTTGAATTCCATTAAATGTGCCAATTATAACGATAACATCAAACGTAGATATTCTTCCTAAACTAAAACCTTAAATACTAACCCACTTATTACGCATGCAGGCAAACAATCTGCCAGCACGCCAGTAGTCAATTCCCCGTATTCTTTCCTATATTTTCATCTTTTGCTTCACTATCGCCTAACACTAACAAGCACGTGCTTGGTGTCGTACGGTCCACTTAAATGTACTTATCAACGTCCATTAGATAAAGGTATAATCCTCCCCAAAGGATCTCGACAAGGAAGTAGAGGACCTAAGCAATATGATAAACAACGTCTAAAATATCATTCTTAAAGAAGCATACCCACAGTGGTGGGCCCAGAAAGGGTTCGATCTCAGGTGGAGAGCACGAGCTATGGGACCAGGAAATGGCAACCAAACAAGAAAGCGCAGAACACGTGCAAAAAGAAGATATTCGAAGCCAAAAAGGAATCTCGCAAGAGCTACTGCAAATCACTGAAAGGCTTTGAAGATACGGCAAGATTAAGCATGATCCTTGCCAAGGGGCACACAAGCCCCACTCTAATCATCAGATCAGACGGCTCGTCTACAAAAACAATAGAGTCACTTAAACTAGAAGTTGACACTTACTTCCCGAAGAACTTATTAGAACTTATTATAGTAGTATGCGGACTCTGGATACCTGTTCTCCTCCAGTTTCAATAGTGGACTTCCCGCGGTACACGGGCTTTGCCCCGGGTGACCTCCCTTCCTTCAATTTTACAAAATGAGTTTGATGTGACTCTGACAGCATCACCCCAGGCCTCAACCTCTACGGTCACGGCCAATCGAGGCACTGTAGCTGACGTGCTGCCGGCGCCCACCCCCATATGCGCGGATGTCGGTCCCGCCAAGATTGGGGATCCGGATGTGCCACCAACCGTCTCAGGACGGGTGGCTTCTGCCTCCTTCACGTCGACGGAGGACTTGGTGACCCTAGGGGCACCTGAGGTGTTGGCCTCAAGTTCCAAGGAAGTCACCCTGCCATCGCCGGACGAAGCATCCTTTTCAACCTCCACGGGGTTGGATCTGGAGCATGCGGGCTCTCTGTTCTAGCGGCTGAGGTTGATTTCCGAGGTCGCCTTCGTCAAAATGACAAGCCGCGAAAAGAAGATGTTCAAGCAGCTATCGCAAATGGGCTCCCGAGAGCAGAAGCTCTCCAGGCTGCAAAAGCTCACCCTCCCGCCGCGGCCAAGGCCAAGCGGGAACGATCTTTTGACACGACCCCGGAGTCCGGCTTGTCAAAGAAACCGAGAATTGCTCATTCAGAGCCGACAGCGCCATCATACAGTCGGATGGCCAGTGATGTCAAGCTCGGTTACGCGTCGACTGGTGGGTCACCGACCCTTACAGCGGAGCACATGGCTACGCTCAAGGCGGCGATCCTGAAAACCACTCTCTCCTCGGAGACAGCCGGTTTGAGGCCGCAGTTCGAGGGATGTGTCCCAAGAGCTGGTTGGCTGTTGCTCGTCTGCTACGACAACAACGCGGCCGAGTGGGTCAGGGGCAACTTTAGCCTTATCAAGGCTAACAGTGCGCTTGACGTGGAGCTATTGGAGGAGGGCCAGTTCCCCCGGGCCAGCCTTGTACGAGGCTACTTTGCCAATAGCCTCGAGTTTTCCAATGAGGAAGTTCTTGCCTATGTTGGTAGGCAGAACGACTTCGACACCTACCAGTGGAGAGTTGTGCACCGGAACACACAAGGTGAGATGCTGCACCTCGCCATGATGGTTGACCAGGCGTCGCTGCGGTCGCTTGCCAAGTGCGGCGGCAGAGGTTGGTACTGCTTAGGCAGGACCAGGCTCATTCTGAAGAACTCCAACGTGAGGATCTTCCCCCCGAGGATGGCCCTTCCACTAGCGCTGCTGCTGGCTCGGTAGTAAGGCCACCAACGCCCAGCCACCAGCCAAGGGAGCCCCAGGCGGAGCTACTAAGCGTAGCGCTCCCGCCAATGGCGATGGCAAAGCTAAGCCACCCAAGGCTATGGCACCGGCAGCCAAGAGCCCGACGTCGGTCGCGGTATCTAGACCGCCGAAAGGAGTGAGAGGAAACAACTCTCGACGAGGCAAGCGCAGCAGCCTCGTCCAACGCTCGAAGGACGAGCCGTGAGAACCACGAGGGTTCTCCAGGCGAACCTGCAGGACGCCAAAGGGGCGTCGGCCACCCTGTGCAGGACGTTCGCCGAAAAGAAGATCGACCTGGCCCTAAGCCAAGAGCCATGGTTGATCGGTGGCCAAATACGAGGACTTAACTGCGGCTCAAGTAAGCTGTTATTTAACCACAGTGGAGGTGCTCCACGCGCAGCCATCCTTCTGGATGGAAGCGTAAAGCATTTCCCATTAACCAACTTTATCCGCGGGGGTCTGGTTGCAACAGCCATAGAGGTGGCTAGAGCGGAAGGCGTCCGAGAGGTGGTGGTGGCGGCCGCCTACTCTCCCGGAGACACGGACGAAGCTCCGCCGCTGGAGGTGCAGCAGCTCGTCAGATTCTGGTTATCGGCTGCGAAGCTAATGCGCATCACACCATATGGGGTAGCAGTGAAGTCCACAGCGGGGTGAGTGCCTTCTTGAATATATATTGTGTAATCAATTAGATGAAGTCAATAGAGGGTGCAAACCCACGTTCATAAACGCTATCCGGGAGGAGGTCTTAGATCTCACCTTGGCTAGCAATTTCTTATCCGATTGCATAACGAACTGGAGGGTTACCAATGAGGCCTCGCTATCAGACCACCAGCACATCCGGTTTGATCTTTCTGGCCAAACGGAACTCAATACTTCGCTATACAATCGGAAGAAAACCAGCTGAAACTTGTTCACAGCCTCTGTGGCTAAGAAAGCTGACCAACTCATCACCAACTTTGCGTCTGTTAGTGACATTGAGATGGCTGCTGACCACCTTCATGATGTGCTATTCACGTCCCCTGGTGGAGTGATAGGCTTGCAGATAAAAGACAGGAAGTTCGCAGGCTCTTTAATAGAGCCAAGGCGAATCGGAGTGCTCTCACGGAGTATAACAAAAATATTAGAAGAGCTAAGCGGGAAAATTGGCGCAGCTACTGCGAAAGTGTGCAGGCACTACCAGAAGCAGCTACACTGCAAAAGGTCTTTGCTAAGGGCTTTGCTCTTTCACCCAAGACCGCAAGGAAACGCTAGAGCTTTTGCTTCAGGTACACTTCCCAGGGTCTAGGATAAACACGCACGGTGAACCAAATGGGTTCACCACTCCACCGACCAGGCGCGACAACAGCCTGTCCTGTTTTATTTTCGATCCTGACAAGGTCAGGTGGGCAGTCAAATCTTTTAGTCCTTTCAAAGCCCTTGGGGGTGATCAGATTTTTCCAGCCTTGCTACAACATAGCATTGAGATAATTATCTCCCCACTTGTCGGTCTGCTTAGAGCCAGCTTTGCATGGGGATACATACTACAATCTCGGAGGAGAGTCATTTAGAGTATTTATTCCTAAACAAGGCAACCGAGCTATTGACCAACCCAAGTCATACAGACCGATAAGTCTTTCGTCTTTCTTTCTAAAGACTGCGGAGCGGTTTGTGGACATGCATGTAAGGTGCACTCTCCAGACCACCAAGCCGCTACACAAAACCCAATTTGCCTACATCAAAGGCGGATCGACAGAGGTCGCTCTTCACCACTTAGTCAGCAAGATCGAGAAATCCTTCAAATCGAAGGAAATTGCTGTGTGCTCCTTCCTGGACGTGGAAGGTGCTTTCGACAACACTGGCTATCAGCCAATCTTCAGAGCTGTATCTCATAAGAACATTGATGCAGCCACAGTAGCCTGGATAGAAGCCATGCTACGACAACGTGAAATATCTTCCACGTTAGATGCGACAATGGCCCGTATTAACGCGCCTAGAGGGTGTCCACAAGGCGGAGTGTAGTCTCCTCTATTATGGTCACTCGTAGTAGACGAACTTCTGGAAAACTTACACAACCAGGGAATCGATGCCATTGGGTATGCCGACGACCTGGCTATTGAAGTCACAGGGAAGTTCGGAAACACTGTCACCGAATTGATGCAAAGGGCACTCAATCTGGTTCTCGACTGGTGCACAAACGTGGGTCTCAACATCAATCCGCACAAGGCGGTTGTTGTGCCGTTTACCAAACGGTACCCCAATGACATAAAGCTCTCCAGTGAAGTCAAATAACTGGAACTCTCACCTCAACAAGACGATTACCAAGGCCTAGAATGCTTTATGGGCATGTCGTAGACTATGTGGTAAAATGTGGGGCCTTGACTCCAAATCCATCCTGTGGCTTTACTGCATGATGGTCAGCCCTATTATGACCTATGCTGCTCTTGTGTGGTAACCCAAGGTGCAGCACGTCTCGATAATTCAGAAGTGTAGTAAGTTGCAGCGCCTTGTGTGTGTTTCTCTGCGGCTAAGGAGAAAATCCTTGGATTGACTCCGCTACACATTCACATCTGGGCTACTGACTAATGATGCTGGCCATGTCAGTATTTGAACAATGTTTCAGGCTTAGAGATCTGCAGAAAAACAGATCTCATGACCACGAAGCTCTACTTTGGGGCGAAATGTAGGACTCTCATCCCAGACCGTAGGGTATGGGATAATGGCAACCCTTGCTGTGACCCCGGTAGCCTGCAATGTTTCACTGATGGGTCCAAAACTGAGCAAGGGGCGGGTGCGGGGATCTTTGGACCTAACACCGGAGTCTTGCACTGGGTAAATGGCAGAGTGTTTTTCAATCAGAGATTCATGCCATTGAGGCCTGCTCTAAACTCATCCTTGACAAAAGAATGAGAGGAGCTACAATAAATATCTACACAGATAGCCAAGCGGCGATCAAAGCTCTATCCTCTTGGAGGATAAGCTCCAAACTCGACGCGGACTGCTGGACTAGCCTCCAGCAGCTCTCCACCGGGAACAGGGTAACTTTGTGTTGGGTTCCCGGTCATGCCGGAATTCTCGGCAGCGAAAACGCGGATGAGCTGGCAAGAGTCGGCTCAGAGACTCCTTTACACGGCCCGGTTACCATTCTGTGGCTTAGGGATGGCCACTGCTAACGATATGGTTGGAAGATGGGTTAAAGGAGCGTAATCCAGGTATTGGATATCCAGTTCAGGATGTCGTTAAGCTAAAGAGCTGATACGTCCGCTCTTGGGCAGGAACACTGATGGGTGTTCCATGATGGACCTAAGACTATTGGTAGCCAACCTAACCGGCCACCATGTCTTGAACTATCATCTTCACAAGATGCGTCTGTCTTCGGACACGGAGTGCAGGCTCTGTAAAGAGGACGACGAGACGACCAAACACATTATTTGTGAGTGTCCAGCCATTATTTGGTCCAGAAGTAGGCACCTGCACAGCTTCGCAGATTAGGCAAGCCTCGACAAGAGATCTGCTTGCCTTCATAAGGGAGGTTGAGCAACTCTTGTCTCTATAGGGAGTGCTACAAGCACAAAAGACCACTCGGTCGCAGTACCTTAAGTCTTTGCAGGGAGATCTCCCCGATTTGTTATTATTGGTATTGTGTTCACAGAAAGTGGTTAAAGATGGAAATTCTGAGCTCCGAAGTTTTTTCAGATTTGTTCACGAAATATCGGCTGGATCCGCATATTAAACGTCAGGGTGGTGTTCTCATATCGGTTAACACCAGACACATATCTGAATTACTAACTTTCGAGGAGTGCAACGATGTTGAATTCCTTAGTGTGAAGCTATCAATCAATGGTAGCTCCCTTTTCAATACTTTTCATTTATTGGAGCAATCTTCCCGCTATCCAGATGGTTTCCAAACGACTTTGAGATAAACAATTTAATTGTTCTTGATGATTTTAATATCCCAGTGTCTATTTTGTGCTCAAATAAAGTCACCAGTACACTGCTTTTCTCCACACGGCATGATTTTGGTGCTGGTTTGTTCGACATTTCGCTGTCTCAAGCCAACCATATTCTAAATTCCCTCGGGCACTTGCTGATCTCTGTTTTGTCTCACATCCGGCGAGAGTTAGTTCTGCCAGGGTGCCCCCATTTTTCTATAAAGCGTGGATGTGGAGTGAGGTGGTGGGGCAAGAGGAAGTTTGGAGGAATTTGTAAGGCTGATGGAATATACATATCTAAAAGTTCGAAAAGTATTTTCTCTCGTCATGGGTGGGACTCGAACCCGTGACCCCGTGTTTGATAGGTAGTTACGCTATCCACTACGCGACGGGTACAACTACTACGATTTATACAGGTGCACTGACATGGCTGATGCCGTGGCTATTTCTCACACAGCCATAATATCGTTTTATAATATTGTAAATCTAAACGTAAGCCAAATATTCATCATAATGATTAGGCAATTGCCGATCTATTTGCGCAGTTTTTTCAAACCTCATACTCGAATGCCACAGACTCAAATTGGACTTATTCTTACATCATATCTGTCAAGAAGAAGAACAGTAGGGGGGGAGTTGCTTGCGAGAGGCCAGAGAGTGCGGACGTGAGCTCGCAGCGTGAACGATGGTGGCATAAATATGTAGTGTACTTGGACGTATATAACTATTATAATACTTATTAATAAAATTCAGAAGTGGGATGCAAATTCATTTCTAAGTGGAAAATGTAAATTAATAAGAAAAAAACTAAGTTTGACAAAACGGCACGTAAAAGCAAAACGGTCAACTAGTGGAAAAGAGACGTTCATACAACAAAACGTCACGAAATAGCAGAACGGCTGTACAGGGGAAACCGGGAAGATTGACGAACGGCGAGGAATTGCAAACGGCGAGGAATTGCAAACGGCGAGGAATTGCAAACGGCGAGGAATCGCAGACGGTTGATCGGAAGAAAAAGAGCAAGAAACGAGAAAGAAGTACAAGAGAAACCGAGGCAGATTGACAAACGACGAAGAATCGCAAACGGTTGATCGCAAGGAATAGAGCAAGAAACAACGAGAACAAGAAAAATGAATACCTACAAAGCCACCAAGGGTACATGTATTAAAGAAGTACACGAGGAACCGAAAGAGCAAGAAACAACGAGAACGGGAAAAACGAATACCTACGAAGCTACCAAGGGTACTTGTATTACAACAGAGAGAAACCGTAGAATGGACTTAGCGACAGTCGATGGGCAGAGTGGTTAAGAACGGCAACGAGAGCAGACGTGCACAAGCAAAAGCTCTCAAAATGGGTGTAAAGTTAAGAGACTAAAAGATTGCTGATTTGGACGTAATCTTTAGGGCTCATGGTCTCCAAGTCAAAGGCAACAAAACGGCAAAGATCAATTAATTAATGACGAAACTTGAAAGTGATGAAATTGATACGGACGACTACGAAACTGGGATCAATTCAAATCGGTATTCGCACTCGATTTTCCATGTTTAGTGAATACGGACGATGTGCACCGAGAATTGATGCGTCGCAAGCGACGCAATAGTGAGTCACTAATCGAATACTATTACGCCATGTTAGCTATTGGACGGCGGGCAAGTATCGATGAGCCATTAATAAGCTCATATATTATTAACGGACTTAATTCATAAGAACTCACGAAAGCATTATTAGCAATGAATATACTCACTTGTTCAACTTTGCTAAAGTCTTTGGAAAATTTGAGATTTTCACAAAATATGCATCAACAACAATATAACGCTGCAACGACGAATGAAAAGCAAAACAACGATGCTGATGGCAAGATGAAAGCAATAAAATGCCATAATTGCAATAATTTCGGGCACTTTGCGGCAAAATGCCAGAGCCACAGCGAAATGAACAAATGCTCTAGGATTAGGCATAATGAAAAGGACTGCAAGGTGAAAACATCATCAACGGTGGCTCGAGTGGACGAGTCGCAACACAAGGAGTATCCGACAATAATGAAAACCGTTCCTATTGGGGGCCTAAAGTTGGAAGCATTCATCGACACGGGCAGTGATTACACACTCATTAAAGAAGCAGCAGTGCCAGATGGAGCAATACGGCAGCCAAGGGTCAAACGTCTGCAAGGCTTTGGAGGATCTGTGGTCGAGTCGAAGGAGTGCATCCCTTCAGAGTTTGTGTGTGGCAAATTGAGACTCTTCACACAAATTCAGGTGGCACCAAACGAAGTTCTACCATAGGATGTCCTGGTGGGCAGAGATATCATCTGTGACGATCAGGAAATGCTGGTTGCCGAAGAATCAGGGGCAACGTTGACAGCGGTGGAGCAGGTCGGGTTTAATGTTAACACGAACATTGACCCCGAAGACCAGGAACAGGTAAGCGATCTGTTAGAA
>VNJV01010970.1:0-10673 GCA_008042635.1 Drosophila nikananu
TTCATCAATAATCCGCTGCATCGCCGGATTCTTGGGAAAATATCTCTGCTTAATTGGCTTGTCATCCCGCATTGTAATCGTGTGTTCGGCAATATGTGACACTCCTGTAAAGCCCTCGAACAGTGCTAGTTCGTCCTCTAGAAATTTCCGCACCCACGGCTCTAAGTCTTCCGGTTCCTCTGTCTTCTGGATTACAGCCAGTGCTCCTCCAGCGTCAGGTGTATATTCCGTTTTGGCTGGGGAGTTAGTACTCCGCGAGTCACCTCGACTCTCGTTGTTGACCGGTGGTGCCTCTCGAGCTGGTTCTACCCTTGTTTGCTGACTTCGTCGAAACGGGTTGTTCCGCACTGCCTTCTCATCTCGAGGTCCTAGCGATCTATCGGTTGGGTCCGCTTGTTTACTGGGGTCGGCCTCGTTGACTGGGAGTTCCGGTACTGTGGGTTCGATGCTAGAAATCTGCTTCGGCGGGGACTCATTTACAGAGAGAGGAGAGAGGACTGAATGATTCCCAGTATTGGCTAGAAGAGGGGGACTAAGTTGGATAGAAGTGCGACCACATTGCAGAGTGGCGGATACGCCACAGAGAAAGTCCATGCCTAACAGCACGTCGTCCATAATCGAAGGCAGACCTAAAAGTGGAAGTTCGACCCCACGTTGGTCCAGCTGGACTTTCGCTAACAGCGACTTGGTGACTTCCTTCCGTGAACCCTCGGCCAGGCTAACTTGGGTGCGTACCGTCCGTACGTTATCAGGTGTACCTACGCGCTGAACGACTCTCTCGCTCACGAAACTCCTGCTGGCTCCGGTATCTAGTGTTGCTTTAAATAGTTGTCCCTCAATCCGCATCCGCGCGATGATCCTGCTGTCGTGTACCTGTAATGTTTCTCCTAATTCTGGGGATTCCTCCTGGCAGTCTCCGGCCGTTCCCTGTGCTGACGAAGACTCCTCTCGATTCCCGGATTATTTCGTTGGCAGCATTCCCTGGTCAAGACTCCTCTTCGACCACACTCCCAGCAGAAAATAACTCTTCGACTCCGGCATCCGCTCGCATAGTGTCTTACTTCTGCACAATTCCTGCAAGCTTCTCTGAAATTCGGCACTACTGATAAGTTTCCCACCCGGGGAACTTGTCCTGAAATACCCGCAGCGGGTATTGATCCTCTTGTGGGTGGTTGCGCGACATTTGGGCGGTTCCTTGGTGGCATTCCAGGACACGATCCGTGGTCGGTTTTCCTCGGTGGCTGCAGCTCGGCCAGCCTCCTGGCATGGTTTCCTGTATCCCTATCCCGAGTGACCTCATAGTTGACCGCTAAGACAGTCAACTGCTCCAGCTTCGTGAACTCGTCTCGTCTAGTAAAAAGTTGGTAATCCTGCTGAAGGTTCTCGTAAATCGTGTCTAACTCCTGTTCCGGGCTGTATCCTGCCCTGTGCATCATCAGCCGTATGTTTACCAAATATTGTTTAAACGTTTCTCCTGGTTGCTGATACCTGGTGCTGATGTCATCCTCGAGTCGCTGAAAATACCTCGGCGGCAAAAAGAATTCAAAAAACGCTTTCTTTAAGTTGGCCCAAGACTCCCCTAATAGTTGGCTGGTCCTAAACCAGTCTTCCGCAGTATCCGTCAGCAGTCCGGGAATGGCTTGCGGCATTTTCTCCACGTTGACCTCGTATGCGGTGGCTCGCTCCTCGAGATGTTGAATAAACGTAATCGGATCCGTGGTTCCGTCAAAGGTTATTCCCTAATTCCGAAGTTTCTCCGCCAAGGTGGCTGCTGTCATCTCGGGTTTCCTGGCTAAAATATCCCTCCTGACCGGATTAGCGTCCGTGCCTCCGACCACATCGGTGACACCTCCGGGTGGTGGAACCTGGAGCTGCGTGGGACCCGGGTTGTGTGGGCTCGGTGATCGTTGCTTCCTCTCGTTGATTGCAAGCCTGGAGCCGCTCGACGATATCCAAGACATGGTCCTCCCTATTGTTAAAGGTGGCTAACCGGCTAACCGGCTCCTCATTTCTTCAACGCTTCCCGTTGCTTCTAAACCGAACTCCTTTAAAATCGCCTCCAGTTCCCGCTTGCGGAGATATGAGATCCACCTTGCACCCATGTTTGCGAAAAAGAAATATTACTCGGGACTAACTCAAGACGATAAAAATATTTTTTTCGAAATTATTGCGAGGGTCAAACGAAGCTCAAAAATATTCACGTATTTATTTCGAAACACGACGGCGTTTAAAATGCTCCAGCGAACCGATGAAAACAACGATGAGTCAAAACGATTATCAATTTCGGCGACGACGATGTTATAAACTCAGCTTAGTGGCGACTAACTTGTTGACTCGGCGACGGTTGTATGCGAACTCCTCGAAAATCCCGTTGAAATCCAGGTTATGTTCCGTACCTTGCTTAAAATTAGGTATATTTCCCGATATCTTTCATATATATAGATATCTTTCTTTATTTCATATATTTTCGTTTATTTCATTCCCCATATATTCCTCTATATTTTGTTCCAGTGTATTTCGCCGTTGGCCCAACTATTATTTAGTAAAAGAAAACCCTTTAATAAATTCATTTCATTATTATTTTAACTTTTGGGTTTTATTTCTCAAGGTATTTTCCCTCAGTGTAGTCGCCTCGGTTTCTTGTATAATTTCTTATTTCTCTTGTATAATTTTCATGACTTCTACTTGTCACAATTTCTCACAATTTCTTAGTGTTTCCATACTTTTACAATTTTTCTTCGTTTTCTCGGTGTTAATTCTAATTAATTAACTTATATTTATTAAGAGTCGGTCTGACCGCACTCTTCGGTGACACCGCATCGAAGGCTCGCAGAGATTTTAACACTACGCACACACTCTAGCCACCTCGTTGCGGTTTCACTACCACTCACCCGTCTCGCTCTCGTGATCTAGCGCTCACTCGCTCTCTCCTTTACTTTTCGCTTCTTGGCGTAGGTCATGGTGAGTTTCGCTGCGTGTGCTGGTGTGTGTGTGTTTTTGTGCGTTAGCCTTCCAGGCTAACGGAGCGAGCTCAGTTAGTGATGATAGTTTTCTAACTATCGTACGTGGCTGCCGTAGCCTTAAACCTACTTAATCTTATTATATCTATATCTATTGCTTAACTATACATTGTCTACCCTAGTCATAATATTATTTATATTATTTATTTACGTTGATTATTAATATTGCTTATTATTTATACTTATTTATATTACTTGTTATTGTTATTATATTATTACTAGCGGACCTGGCAAACTTTGTTTCGCCCCTTATTGTTGTTTTACTTAGTTCTAGTCGATGTTCTAGTCTTCTTGCTATAATTGTCAAACTTGAATCTATCTGTCAAAATAAATAAAAAAATACTACACAATTGTTGCATCATTATTTATTTTTTTATTAAATTATTTATATTTGTTATTCTTCTTATTATTATTATTATATTATTTATTATTAGATTATTTATTTATTATATTGTTTCCTTGTGGGGGCTTGCTCCTCACACCGTCAAGGTAATTTCTATTTCGACTTTTGCTACAATGGACGATCCTTACTTTTACATATAATAAAAATATAACAACGACTTATCATCATTAACATCACATTTCCATCTCGACAAAGCATATAAATTATTTGATTTAGAATTTATGGATCTTAGCGGTTCAGATTCAAGTTCAAGTTTATCAAAAAGTATTGCCAGTCCCAAATTCAGATCATCGCTTTCTTCAAATCAAATTGGAAATTCAAGTTGGCCAACATCGTGAACGTTTCAAAGCTTGACGAACGGTTGGTGAAAACCTGGAATCACGTAACATTGTCTTGTAATGAAGGACCAATCAATTGCAACGCGAATACGAAACGCATCGATCGTATGACGCGCTACAATATTCGATCATGTTTTCGCAAGGTGAAGATACCACTTTCAAATTAAACGTAAATAAGACAACGGGTAAATAGTAATGAATTTTAGAAAATATTTATATGTATATTTTATTACACAAATATAAAGACTTAACTTTTAATCTGTTTGCAAGAGTGTAAACCAATAAGAAAGTTAGTTAAATGAACTACTGATTATACAGAATAATAGTACGTCAAAACCATGACAACCAAATTTTGAAGTGTCGTCGTATGTTTCACCAATAGATCGTTAACATGTATGTCAAGATTGAGACAGAGCGGCTGACTTATACACGGTTGAACAAAGCCAAATTACGATCGGAAGAGTTCATCCATTTGCGAAATGCAATTCAGTCCGATGGGAATGTGGATAATGTTGGATGCTCTTATTATTGCCTTTACAAGACATTCGTTAATTTGTCGATGTTTGTAGAGGGGCGATTTTCCTCTAAAAGATTCACACGGCGCAGAGCAAAAGGCGAAAAATAAAGAATACAAAAAACAAACCAAGTTGGACAAGCGAAGAAGAAGAAAACGGGGGCGTCGTGGATAATCTCAGCTTTATTCATTGGCTCCATACATGAAACTGAAACTGCTTAAAAACTAGAGTCGCGCCTCCGACCGCTTAACTCCGCTTTATCGAGCACGGGAGAACGACGATCGCGAAGTTCGGTTGCGAAACCCGAACTCCGGAGCGCGAGAGCACAGGGGAGAGCGCGACAGCGTAAGCACACAAGAGGGACGAGCGCCGATGGGAGCAAAGGCTCTCTGCGCAGAGCCGGCATAGTGGCGCCTCACATAAACATTCCGCCCCCCCTTGCATGCACGCGGGTTGCAACATGGTCCTTGTTACGGCTGGTGGCAGGCCCCCGGACACGACCCATCCAAAAACGGTGCTCTTGGCCACAGGCAGTCCGTCCTGGATCTTCATGAAGCCGGGTTGCATCACGCGCGGATACATGTCCTTGCCTAGGACCACGGAGATGGTCGCGGGTAGGTAGAACCGCTCGTCAGCCAGGGTAACGTCCCAGAAGTGGGCCCGAATTGTCTCGCTCAGCTCCCGGGCTGGAGTGCGAATGCGTACGTGGGGTTCGATCTTGAACACGACATCGAACCGGAGACTGTTGTCCTGTCGCCGCACAAATCTGCTCATCCCCAACTCTGGTCGTTGGCAGTCGGAAGACGGCAGCTCGTGGACGTGCACGGGTCGATGAGCACCGCCGTGTCGAAGACCTGCGTCCCTGTATAGATCCGTACCAGCGCAGTTGGTAGAAGGTTTTCGCTGTGCCGCTGCAACAGCGACGGACCGGTGGCCGCGCCTTGCGGGCTCTTCGAACGGGCGGCGGACGGGTGCTGATGAGTACTCGAGGAACGTGGTGTGACGGACGAGGACCATGGAGCTGCGTACGAGAGCGGCCGAGCGGCTGAAGAACGCCGTGGAGCGGCGAACAAAGGCCGAGGAACGCCGTGGAGTGACGGACGAGGGCCGAGGAACGGCCAAGGAACGCAGTGGAGCGGCAGATGAGGGCCGACGAACGGCGAGCGACGGGCAGAGAGCGGCTGAAGAGTTCCGTGGGGAGTGCTTCCGCGACCGGCGAGCCTCCAAACACGGCTGCTCGAAAAGGTGCAGCTACAGGTGGTGATCCTGGCCGCACGTTCTGCAAAAGTCCCCCCACCGACACCGTCCGTCGGAATGCTCGTGAGCCATAGGTCAACGCATCTTTTGCAGAATTCTTGAGGGAGGACATCGTTCCAGCCTAGATCCTGGAGCTAAATGTCCTGCATAAACATCTTTGCACGGACAATAAAGGGCTAGCCTGTCGGCTGGATCGAACAACTTGGCAATTTGGGAAAGGACCTGACGCTTTGAGAACGATGATCCCTGGGTTAATTCTGGCGGAATAAAGAAAAACTCGTCAGACGTTACCATCCACCGCACGCCGAGAGTTTTTGCCGTGCTCTTTGCGTCGGTTTCGAGGAAATCTGCCCGAAGGAGATGGTCAGGCTGGATATTTGCCAAAATCGCCTTTTTATTGGACGTCCATTTCCTAAGTGGGGACCCTGCTGAACCCAGGGCCCCCTCGAGCTCTCGGATAGCTGCCTGCGCCTCCGACTTTGAGTCTGCCCCCGCGAGCACGTCGTCGACGAACATGAAATGTCGGACAATTTGACTAGCCTGCGGATCCCTCGACTCTTCGTCTTCGGTGTGCTGTTTTAGGACTCGGATCGCTATTAATGGAGTTGATTCCAAAGGTTACCGTCTTCAATTCGTTGTCGCGGATTTTTCCATCGGAGTTGCGAAACAGAATGCGCTGGAGCGGGGTGCGCTTGGGGTCTACCCCAATTTGCCGATACATCCGGTCGATGTCGGCATTGAAAACGAACCTGAAATGTCGTTACTTCTGAATCGTAAGGTCGGACTGTAAGACCGGACCCGCGCATAAAATATCATTTAGACTGGTCCCGTTTGCGGAAGGGCCAGAGGCATTGAAAACTACCTACCTACTACACTTTAGTTGTTGTGCTTTCGGGCTTGAGAACGGCGTGATGTGGAAGGTGATACGTGGCGGAACTGCTCGTCATAGAAACCTCGGCTATGTGTCCTAAGTCGAAGTATTCTTGGATCACAGCGTCATACCGGGCTTTGAGGAGAGGATCCCTTTTCAGGCGCTGCTCGTTGCGAAGGAACTGAGCTAGATATAGTCGGAGCGACCATTCACGTCCATTTCGAGGAACCGTGGACATACGCGAATAGGATGGTTCTCCCTGGAACAGAAATCACATCCTCTGGGCGCTGGAGCAACCCTGGCCTCATTAGAGTTGAGCCTGCGCGGTGGGGCGCTCGCAGTTGCCGATCTTGACGGAATTCGCCCCGCGACGCTAGGTCTGATGTCGTCGATTGCCTCCAGAGTCCGATAGCGCTCTGTCAGGAATGCGTCCAACTCACTCCAGGTTGGAATTTCGGCCTTATTGTGAACGGATTGCTCCCACATGGGAAGCTTTAAGGAAACCATATACACCAGGAGGCAATCCCAAGCTTCGACATTAATGGAGGACATGCGTAAGGCAGTGAGGCAACTCTGAATGGTGCCTTGTAGCTCTTTTAGAGCGGCTCCGGACTCTTGGGGAACAGTCTGGATGTTGAAGAGAATTTTCAACTGACTGTTGACCAAGGACCGCCGATTCTCAAAGCGATCGGTCAGGCCTTGCCACGCTGAGACGAACCCTTCATTGGTTAGCGGGGCCTTACAGACAATGGCGTTCGCTTCGCCACTTGTTTTCGCCAACAGGTGGAACAACTTTTCCACCGGTGTGAGCCGAGGATTGTGGATGTAGATGGCGGTGAACAGGTCTCGGAAGGTGGGCCACTGGCGGTAACCGGCAACCAGTAGAAGTGGGCAGTTGGCTGGGTGCGGACTGGACGGCGGCATTTTCTACAATTTCCTGAAGCTTGGCTACGCACCTCGAATATACGGAGTAACAGTAGCTGTATTTAGATTCCAGCACTGTTGAGGTGACTGGATCCTCGACGGACATGGAAAGAAGATCGGAGCAGCTCTCATAGCCCTTCTTCCCATTCTACCATAAGGCCCTGATTTCGTCCAGATGGACTCGGCACAGATGCGGAGAAAATCTGTCCGTTTCCGGGGCGCCCGGAGTGTGTAAATTAGCTTCGAATTTGCTAACCCGGTATGTTGTGGCCGCGAACTTCTTCAGGGCGACTTCTACCGCACTTTGTGTCATCTTTGCGACTGACCGAGTAAACCTTGGCGCGGGACCGGGGACAGTGTCCTTGGAATGGAAGTGAAAGCCTTTGGCTTTACTTGCGGATTGTGACCTGTCTAAGCGGATGGATGGAATCAGACGCGGCTTTTTGTCGCCTCCCGTGGGCATCCTCAGAATTTATCTCAGCTGATCAGCGGGCGTCTCCGAAAGAAAAGGAACGAAATACGAAAAAATCTAAGTTGCATACGGCCGCAGACGCTGGTTGAAATGTTGAGTTACTTTTAGCACAGCGGAAACAAAACAAACAATTCAGAAGAAACACTTGCCAGGGAATAATTGGACTCCAAATACAAACGGAGTAACAAAAGTGACCCGGGGCTCGAGGCGACACAGAAATAAATTCGGTCAGAAAAAAACGGCCGACTGCTGCTGCGGGCGGATACTGCCCTATGCGGATTATCAGGAAAATAGGCAAATTAAATATTCTTCAACGTAATAATAGCGAAGCTGGAAAATTATTATTAAAAAACCCTTGGCTTCGGTTCAGCAGAAAGCCTCACTGTTATGCCGTCGGCAAACCAGAGCGCAAACCCAGCAACAGCAAGAACACGGCTGCTGCGGAAGGTCAAAACCTTTGAAAAATGCAATCGCGGTCCCGCCTGTGTGGATTTGCAATAATTTATAGTTTTTAATAATTGTTGTTTTGTCTCTTTTTCTTAATTTGTGTTTTAATTTTTATTTGATTTAATTTGAAGTTTCGTAGGGGGTTTTATTTCCTGGAATTGAGTGCAGAAAATGTGCATAAGGGTGTAGCATATCTACCCTTTCCATATATCAAAGAATGGGTATGTCTTAACGTTTGTACATAGTCACATTGTGCCAGACTAAATAAAGACATACAAATACCCAAAATGACCAACAACAATAATATAAGCATTCCAGCGCCCAAGAAATATGATCGAACGCTTATACATAAGCCGATCGCGGGGCCTGAGAATGCTGAGCATGCACTTTGCAGCTCAAGTGGTCAAGCCATACATAAACATATGCATGCCTTCTGCATACATATGTATATGTATAAATGTAATTCAGAAATATATAGAGATAAGCAATATATGTGCGGGTTAGCTGAACCCAAAATCTGCTCAGAGGAATTATTCAAATAAAGAACACAGAACTAAGCGGATCGGTCTTTCTTCATGACAAACCAGTTATATTATATTAATTACATGGCGACCGTGCAGTGTTAAAACGATTTAACAAAGACAAAAGAACCAAACTGTGAGTGAAATGTGATTTCTGGCAGTGTATGCAGCGCACCACCCGGAGGGGAAGACCTCCGCCACAGCCGTCTACATCATAAACGGCAAATTAATAATTTGTACAATCCGGAAGAGAACCCGGACCGAAGTGATTTAATGTGTAAAAAAAAAATACCGTGTAAATGAATGGCGGATGAGCCAGAATTCGAAAAAGCGGAGCCAAGAAGGCAGAAAGATCCGCCAACATTAAAAGAAGCTTTAGAAAACCCAACAGACGGACCACGCCCACTCACAATAGCTGAGTATCGGGCTCGACAGCAAAAGAAAACAATTAAAAAACATAAAAGAAGTGGCCGTCGGGTCAAGCTTCTCCAACAACGGCGGCTGGTCAAAGAAATGACCCAGCTCGCCAAAGATGAAGAGAGCCGGCAACGCTACAAAGAGCGTTTGGAACAAATTGAAGAAAAACTTCGCACTGGTGCGAAGTAACGCAAACGGGCTGCAAATTTTGCCAATGCCCCAATTTGCCTAAACAAGGCAGCCGAAAAACGCTACAAAGAGCGCATCCAAGAAGACAAGTTTCCAAGTTTCGCAAGGTGCGAAATAACGCAAACGGGCTGCAAAATTTTGCCAATGCCCCAATTTGCCTTAGTTTTTAACTTCTAAATTCAAGCCGATGCGGGAAACCGCTGCTTGAAAAATACTAATCTCTGTTAGGCTTTTACTAACAAATGTGGTTGGATTTTTAATTTTTTTTAAAATTTGTAATTAAATCTGTAAGCCAACCACATTAACTTTTCATTGATTTCGTAGAAGAAATAGAATATCTAATTTTTTTTTCTTTCACTGAAAGGTTCCATTGAATATATAATTTAAAATGGGATGGTTTAGCTCTAGCAAGGAGGCAAGTGACAACACTGCCAATGTAGTAAATGAGGTAAAAATAATCGATCATACGGAAGATATTGAATCCTTGCGACTTTTACTACTAATTATAACAGTAGTTCTAGTTCTACAATTTTTGCTTACACTTTATGTTAAGCATAATAAAATTCTTAAAAAAAGATATATCAGCAGGGCCAACCATATAGATCTGGTTTAAAAAAAAAATGATCAAGAAGCTCCAATCTAAGAATGGAATGGAGCGAAATAGCGAAACGCATTGACGACTTTCGCTATAGATTTGACAAATCTTATAAATGCATTAATAGAGATGCAGTAATTAAACCAGAGACCCTAAAAAGCCACACGGAAATTGTAGTAGGCGAATATAATAATATAGTTACTTTAGTAAATAACTATAAAAATAGATTCACACCTGAGCACTGCAACAAATGTCTAAGGGTAATAAAATCCCTTAATACAAGATTAAATAATATCAAAAACAGGAGACATATTGCAATTAACGTGCCAGAAAGCCTAGATCAATTGGTGGAATTGGATCCTGACCAGTTCAAAGGGCTAGATGAATCTATTCAAACAGGCGACGCTGAATCCGATAGTGACATTGAAACACTAGAGGAAAGCGATCCAATCGAATTTAAGCCTGAACCCATAACAATTTCCGAAATGGCTCAGACAGTAACAGAATTCATCAAGCTAGCCACATCTCTGATACCAGAGTTTGATGGTAGGCATGAAAATCTGCAAAGCTTCTTAGACGCTCTAGGTCTATTAGACAGCTTAAAGGGCGCTCATGAGACAACAGCCATAAGCCTTATAAAAACAAAACTTAAAGGCCATGCTAGGAATCTAATCAGTAATGAGCAAACAATTAATGAAATTATT